>OZ020267.1:129177398-129414898 GCA_963971225.1 Melieria omissa | reverse complement strand
CCACCTGGCTGGATATGTTGGCCGTCTTGTGTGCGTGCGCCGCATTGGCGCGCACGCTCAGCACCTGCCTGGACGCAATGACCGGCGGTCTGGCGCGCATCTTCATACTGGGTACGTGCCAACCTGACCGTCAACTGCTGACACTCACTGTCTTTGCTTTGTTATCGTTGACTTACAAATTTTTGCATACTTTTAGGTCGCAATTCGCCCGCCAACGAACCATGGCCGGATGTGCTGGGAGTGGCTGCGGTTTTTCTAGTCTCCGGCATGTTTATGCTCGGCCTGGAGGTAGGCCAGCTTTAAGTGTGTTTTTATTTGTATTTCTCGACCATTGAAATTTGCACATTTTTCAATTCATGTCGGTCGACCACTTATCACTTCAAATTTCATGTAATGACCCCAACAAATTTATGCAACAACACTACGTCATAGCACACAAAGGCCTTCAGTCTCATTATGTCGCTGGGCATGCTGGGCCTCAGCGCCATACTGAGTGCGGTGAGTTGGTGGAACGGCGATACGCAACAGTGGACGCAAAATTTGCTGCTACCGCACGGCCTAACCAGCGTAAGTACCAACAATTTTAAGCGCCAACTTGTGCATGAAAAGCAAACACAACAACATTTTCGTACTTGTACATTAACAACAAACGGAAGTATATAAGTATATATATATATTTTTTTTTTTTGGGCGGCAACATTATGTTTTAAGCCTTCAATAGTGCACGCCTGCAACGGCCAAACACGTTTTTGGGTCACTGAACCGTCTGGCAAAGAGAGACGAAAAAAACAAATTAATAACAAGAAAAAAACTGTTATTCATGAAATGAATGCACAGAGCGGGCAGCCCAACACTTCCGCGTTATTATAAGTTTTTCTTTTGTGCCTCAAGTACGCCAGCCGTGCATGGGTTAATATCGATTTTTTTGGGGGCGCACAGGACAGCAACAGCAACAAATTGCTATGACTTCCCGTGCTTCTGATGTTTCTGTGAACTTTTGTTAATGTTGTTGTAGTTCTTGTTGTTTTGTTTGTTTGCAAAATCGCTCAATTTCCGCACGGCTAAAGCAATTTATGAATGAAAATCGCTAAAATCTTTTGCGGCCGTCATTAACGCCACGCAAAATGGGTCGCGCGTCAATAATTCGCCTGCGGAAGTGAGCATTTGTGCATTTTTATTAACTCACTGAGAGATTTATCTGTGAGATTTATGATTCCGCATTACAATCGGCACATCTTACAGCTACTCACCTCCAGCGCGCTGCTGACTTTCTCCTATCCCAGCGACTATGCCGTCCAGCGCATCGGTTGGCAACGCTTCGGCGGGTGCATTCTGATTTCGCTCGCCTTTGTCTCGCTGCTGCTGGCCGTCGCCTGTCTCTCCACCATTGTCCATTACAGGTAAGTGTTGCTTTTGTAATGGCTTTATTGCATTCTGTTATGTGTACTCGCATTCTAATTTTGTGCACAGAGCTGTGTCTGAGTACGTGGCGGTGCCGCTGTTCACCATACTCGACGAGAACAATTTCCACAAACTGGTGCCGGCTGCAGCCTGTCTGCTGATGCTCACCTGTTCGGGCGCATTTCTCGAGCTGTTTCCGGAACTGTATGGCATCATTGTGCGCTTTGCCACAGCCGAGTGGAAAGTCCTCTCCAAGCAGATCAGCTACGAGAGCACAGACAGTGGCAATCCAGTGCTGGCAGTGTTCATTGGAGGTAAGTCACCAATTTTAGATAGAAATTGACAAATAGACAAATCATTTAATGATCTCTCTACTTCTTTCAGGCAGTCTCTGTGCCATGTTGGCTTTTGCCTGTCCCATGCAGAACCTCAGCCACATACTGGCCGCCAGTCATCTGAGCGCTGGTTTCTTTCGCGCTTTGTATTTGCTCTACACGCCCTTTCGACCCAAGTTTGTACAACCAAGCAGTGAGTGCAACAACAACACAATGCGCTTTCCATATTATTAGAACAATCATTATTTCGTTGAAGGTTCCGAATCGTCACTGTCCTACAGTCGTCTGTCCACAGCGCCCATGGTGCCCAGCAATTTGGCTTCCAGCAGCAGTCGTTCGAAGCGCAGCCTATGGAATATCAGTCTGCCCAAGCAGTCCACTCTGAAGAAACCCAAAATGAAGCAACACAACAAAAAGGAAGTGGAGAAGGAATGGCTTTTGCTAGGCGAACCCACATCGCCGTGTCCGCAACGCGAGTCCAGAGATGTGGAGTCCACCATACTGTCCGATGGTGAACCGCCGGTGCGTTCAATGAAATTCATTTATTAAATAACACTGCACAACACAAAAATATAACAAGGTTCTGACAACGGATTCTGGTAGAGGGCGCAAAAAAAATATATATGTGTATCGATGTTTTGAAACTTTACATCTGATTTTTTTTTTAGGGGTGGTCAAAGTTTTCCCCTTTTTGCTCATTCCTATGATGAATCGGCATACGAAAACCATTTAACATTTTAGGTATATGATGTGTTTAGCAATTTGATGTAAAATACTACGAAGAACATTTTTGTGTAGCATTTTAACCCTGTAGCTCCTATTTTTATGCGTTAATTTGACCCTTTTTTTCTAAAATGCCAAAAATGTCCTGTAAAACAGGACTTTTTAAGGACAACATTTACCACGAAAATATTCGCCATAAAATTGTAGACCATTTTAACCCTGTAGCTCCTATTTTTATGGGTCAATTTGACCCTTTTTTCCAAAATGCCAAAAATGTCCTGTAAAACAGGACTGTTTAAGGTTAACATTTACCACGAAAATATTCGCCATAAAATTCTACTATAGGTCTTTGAATACATGAAAGCTCAGAAATTAACTTGAACGCCAGAATTAACCCTTTACACGGCAACAGCGAATTTTTTTATCAAATGTTGTTTTTTTAGATATAAACCTAAATTTACAAAAACACGTATTTTTTTCTTTTTTAATATATTTTAATTTTGTAAGATTTTTTTGTAAAAAACATTAAAAACAAAAGAAAAAAACAAAATGCATTAAAACTTGTTTTTTAATTTAATATTTTTAGTTTTAAATGAAAATTTTTTCAAGTAATTAATGCGTTTGTTGTAGCATAGTCCTACTTCGCATTTTCCGCAAAGTGTTGGTGTGTTTTTTATTAATAAGTTTTAATCACTTTTGTTTCACTAAAATTAATGCGTGCAACTTTTCGCAAAAACGGTCAAATAAGTGCTGTCAAGTAAAATTTAGCTACTTTTCCTACTTTTAATGCCAGTATTTCAAAAAAAGCAACCTTGCATAGTTGTAAAATCGCAAGAAAGAGACATTTTGATAATTACTTCCGAAATTACGGGCAATTTTACGGATATGCAGATATGCAACTGTACCGTGTAAAGGGTTAAGCCAAAACTAAAAAAAATGCAGATGTAAACTTTCAAAACGCCGATACACGTATATTTTTTTTTGCCCCCTCTACCAGAATCCGTTGTCAGAACCTTGTTATTTAAAAAAAATTTGATTTTGTTGTGCAGTGTAATTAAACAAATTTATGCATATTTTTTATTGGGTTTTTCATTGCAGCCCTCGGATTTTGAATATCCCGAGAAATTTGACAACTCCGACTCGGATACGTCCACGGACATTGATGCCATTGTGGATGAATATAGACAGAAAATTAAGGTTTCTTATAAAAACTCATAATTTTATATATCAACATTCAATCAACCCACTGTTTGCAGGTCACCACCGCCGGTCCCATGGAGCGCACCGTACGCTTACCGTCCATTGCCTCTTGGCGTGTTACCATATTTGCCATTGTTGTTGTTGGTTGTGGCATAGCGCTCACCATTGCCGGCATTGTCATACAATGGGCGCCCGCCGTGCTGACGGGCAGCATTGGTGAGTAGAGCACAGAACTCACCACTCAAGCACAGAACGTTTGAACTGCTTTCTGGACTATTTTCCAGGTGTGCTCATCATCGGTTTCATGATGACTCTCATTCCAAAGTACAATGGCAGCGTGATCGATGTCAGTCCCGTGCTGTGCTGCATGTCGATTATGCTGGGCGCAGTGTTGTTTGCCTCCTGTTCGCAGTACTCCTGGCCCGCCATTGTCTTCTGGCTGCTCGCCGGCCTTGTGTTGCTGCTGCGCTGCGACAACTGGTGCTGCGGCTGTCTCAATCACACGTCGACCATGAATCAGCAGCTGATACCCAGTGTGTCCGCCAAGACCACAACAACCATACGCATGCCGCGCCCGCCCAAGAACATCGTCACCATACCGACGCGCATCAATGCAAACAGATGACAATCCGAGTCCTCGGAGGGCGAGGATCTCTTTAACGAGGACTTTAATGTGCGCGACTTTGACGAAGACAACGACGATGACGACGATGGATGTTGGAGTGAATAGTGAAATGGAATTTTCTTTGAAACCTCAATGCCGCCTGCTTGCCGCGAGCTGTGCGCTAAGCCACAAATCCAAATGTGCGAAATGTTTTCTATGGGATTTTTTTTGCTGACACCCTGTGTGGATTTGAGTGAAGCAAACTAAGCGCAGCATCCAATATTATAAAACTTTGAACAATTGCTAAGCCACTAGCTCCAGTTAACCAAAGCTGTATATGCATATAGTATACATATATATGTATGTGTGACACATGATGATTTGACATACACACACACACACAACGACATACGTTGTGGTGTATGCTTTAAAGAAGCCTTTAAGAAAAAAGACTTTGATGCTTATACTGTAGATATGACGAGATAACAATTGTTTATTATGTATGTATACCATTAAAGTATTATAAAAAATTTTATTGATAAAATACAAAAGCAACGCTTATGAAGAATAAACGTCCTGAAAACAGTTTGGTTTTGGTTTTGGTTTTTTTTATTATAGTGTTTGACTCAAAACCGCGGGTTCGTTACGCAGAAAGAAGTAATATAGAAGGGAAACGAGTATATAAATATGTAAATATATATTGTCCAATATAATGTCTTAAAAATCATAACGTCAGGCTGCAATAAAGGCTCTGAGCTCAACGAGGTTTGACTCCAAACTAGTCTGGGAGATAGCAAATGTTCTTCAAGACATTTGAAAAGATAACACCGTGCGACAGCATTTTTCACACTGGAAAAAATCCATGCGGACGTGAAACTAGAAACCAAACATGGCAATACTGCGTACTCAGTTTTTCATTTCAATATCCTTTGTCCTTTTAAAAGGTCTTCAAGATTTTGAAGGGGATAAAAAATAAAAAAAATATGAAATGAATTTTCTTGAAAAGTAAGTATGTTAGAACCCAAAATCTCCTTGGTCACGTGTCCAAATTTCATTACTCTAACTTTATTGGTTCGGAAGTTATTAAAAAAAAAGGCGGAAGCTGCAAGTCTAATGAAGTACAAAAATTATGATTTATTTGCGTCTCAGTATTTTAAATAATACAATAGATACAAAATCAATGAAGCGAGAATAATGAAAGTTTGACACGTGATCAAGGAGATTTTGGGTTGTAACGTACTCATTTTTCAAGAAAATTCTGTGTAAATTTTCAAGGATGTAAAGGATTAAATTTTTCAAAGGACCTTTTTCATATCCTTTTTTAACAAATAGATAAACAATTAATTTTATTTAAATTCTTGAGCTCTTTTTCTTTCATTTGATATACATATCGCCAAATTCTAGCGAGGTTAAGTATTTTTTATATTTTTTTTTCTTTTTTATCCCCTTCCAAATTTTGAAGTCCTTTTAAAAGGACAAAGGATGTAGAAATGAAAAATGAGTACGCAGTATTACTATGTTTGGTCTCTAGTTTCACGCCCATATAGATTTTTTCCAGTGTGAAACAATTTTTTCATTTTTGTCGCACGGTGTAACCGCTGGGTCCCAGCGCACTGGAACCAGCGCAATGCCACGGTTCAGGAAGGATATATAGGTTGGGCGAAAGGATTGACCAAGAAAGGGGCTGCAAGACGGTCCCTATGGTCCTAAGCCGATCATGCAAAGTTTATTATAGACATTGTGTCAGACAGAAATTCACAAATCGGGCCAATCATAAATGATCCAACACGGTGGGACAGCGCTGTTCCAAGCTATTCTTTCCGGCTTAACTATTTGGTAGCAAATCCAAATACCTTCTGGACCTAAGCAGAAAGGACCTTAAGTAGATAGCAAAGGATCCTAAGTAGTCACTGTCTGCTAAATACGCATAGAACGCGTCTGGGAATCAGATAGTGAACTGTGCCGATTTTGCATTAAAGATGAAGAACCATCCGTGCACATTATAACTGAATGTCCCGCCTTTTTACACGCAAGAAAGCCTATTTTGGGAAGGGAACTGATTTAGAAGAGAGAGTTGTCTGGAATAGGTTGGGAAAAATCAAGTAGTTCCTGCACAGAATTGAGGGGGATGAACTTCTGCAATAAAGAAAAGGGATTCGACACAATAGTTCTTTTTGGGCACAGAGTCCCGGGCAGCTGAAAGTAGTAGTAATAGATGAAAGTAGTTTTGAAAAACTTTTAGGTTAGACTTATAAATAGATAGATGTTGTTGAGGTTATAGTGAACTAAAATCAGTTATGATCTGTTATGATCAGCTCAGAGAAGGGCTCATCAAAAATCAGCTGACTAGCGACACGAATGGAAACGTATGCGATCGGCATTAAGGTGAGTCTTTGACATAGATACCGTAACCGCACAGACCTAACCTAACCCTATCACGAACAGTGGGACATATTTGTGCCACATTTTTTTGTCTTTATCACATTTTCTTTGTCTAAAGACAGAAAAATACATTTTTGCTGTCTTTGTGACATAATACCTGTTTTGGGACAGTAAATAATCTACATTAGGACTCTTGCACTTAAATTTTTAGTGTCATTGTGACATGTGATATCTGCTTTAGGACAGTAAAAAATCGAAATAAGAACACCTAGACTAACATTTTTACTGTCATTATGATATTATCTTTGATTTAGGGCAGTAAATATTCCTCATTGGGACCCTTTAACCCGTTTACTGTCTTTGTGACATGATTTCTATCTTAGAGCAGTAAAGTGCTTATAATGGGACACTAACACCAAACTCTTTACTGTCCTTGTGACATTATCTCTATCTTAGGAAAATAAATATTCTATATTGAGACACACCGAATTCTGTACTGTCATTTCTGACATTATCTCTGTGCAAAGACATTAAAAAGTCCTTCTTTACATAAACCCTGTCTTTTAACAGTAAAGTGTCCGTAGGAGGACATTTAAAACAAATTTTTTGCTGTCTTTGTGACATTCTCTCGGTATTAGGATACAGTTAAAAGGATAGGATACAGTAAACAGTTAATATTGGGACCCTCAAACCAAGTTTTTTAACTGGTTTTGTGTCCCATCTCTCTTTTAGGACAGTAAAGAGCCCTTATTTCGACACTAAGACAGTATTTGCTACTATTTGATGAATATTTATCTCTGTCTCTAGAGACTGAAGAGACTATTTTGGAACACTTGGACCAAATTTTTGTCTTTATGACATTATCTCAGTGTAAAGACAAATGTTATATGAATAGTTACTATTTAAATGCATTGTCATAACTTTGAGACTTTGAGTTTATTTTGGGACACTTGGACCAAATTTTTAATTGTCTTTATGACATTATCTCAGTCTTAAGACTTTAAAGTGTTTATATTGTTACTTTTAAGACGCATTGTCACAACTTTGGGACATGATCTCTGCCTTACGATAGTTAAGTTTCCACATTAGGAGTTTTAGATCGAATTTTTTACAGTCTTTGTTATATTATCTCCATCTAAAGATAGTCAATTATTTATATTGTTACCCATAAAACGCATTGTCACAACTTTGGGACATGATGTCTCCCTTTGGACAGTAAAGAGTCCATGTTTCGTGACTTAGACAGCACTAGTTCTGAGATATTATCGTTGTCCTAAGAGATTGAAAAGTTTATTTCAACACTTGGACAAATTTTTTAATTGTCTTTATGAGATTTTTTCAGTTTAAAGACAGTCAAGTATTAATATTGTTACCTTTCAATTCATTATCACAACTTTGGGACATGATTCCTGTCTTTGGACAGTGAAGAGCCTCTATTGAAATTTTTAGAACGAAGTTTTACTGTTTTTGTGACATTATATCCGTCTTAGGATAGCAAACACTCTACATTGATAAACTTACATCAGAGTTTTTACCATATTTGTGATATTATCTCAGAATTGGGACAGTCATTTTCCCAAATTGAGGTCCTTAGACCGCACTGCTCTCATAACACTAAGCGTTGACCCCCCTCCCACTTACTTTTACACAGAGTATTATGTTTTTTGTCAAAAATTACGAGGCCTTTCAAATGCCACGCGTCCAAAAACTTTTTAACGAAAGACTTTACGAAGTGCGCTCTACGCCGGAACATATTCTGCAAGTACGATGCCAGCGATCAGCTGACCAGCCGACCGACCAGCTGTTGCATTGTGGACTTTCAACTGACTTGCGTGTCCTATTGAAGATATCATTCAAATACTCTTGGACGACGAAGAAATTAACAGCAAATAAATTTAAGGTTCACTTTAAACTGTCTTTGTTTTTCTAAAGAATCTCATAGGAACAATTATTCAGTACATATTTATTTATGGACAGACCAGCTCCATCAACTCCTCAATACAATCAAACATATACTCTCTGAAATCACGATCGTTTCGCACAAGTTCGAGCACCTCTTTGGTGCGCTCCACATTCGTATAACGATGAAAGTCGTCCGGCCGATTCAGCTTCATCTCCAAGAGATAATCACCGGGCAGACGTAGTATTGTTGCCGACAAACAGTTGTACAGTACCCCAAACAGTTTCAGCTCCTCAATTGAACGTTCGAACTCGGACTGTGTCATGTGTTCGGCAGCATCAAGTCCCAGCGATGTCATAGCCTCTGTGAAATTTGCATAGTAACTTTGATAGGACAACTTGCCTATGACCTTTCGTTGTCGGGGAGTGACATTCATGTACACAGCGAGCAGGACATCGATGGCCGCGGGACAATAGCGACACAGTTGAAAGTCTACGAAGACGGATGAAATCTCATCGGGTTTGGTTTTGCTGAAAAATACATTGCCGCCCCAAGGATCGCGATGACAAAAGACATTGCGATATTTGGTGGAGGCATTCACCATGTCGTAGACAGTGTCCAGACGCTTTGGCAGCTTCTCTTCGATGAATGCGCGTATGGTCTTCGATTGATAGGATGGATGCTCCAGAGCAACGGCAAGCGAAGCCTGTGAATAGAGGAAAGCGTAAGTTGAAAAGGTCTCCTTATGGTATCACAATGGAATAATTTTGTAGCCTAAGTGTGTCTTTCGGCCAGTTCCATGCCCAGACAGCCATTAGAATTTAACCTAAGTTTAAAATGTATCGTGTAGAGAAGACTCCTTAGCCAATAGGAAAGATGCACTAAGCCTAAACAACTAATTTGTTTCGTTGAGTCATCTATGGTTTGAGGAATCAAATTTACTTGGGTCTTTGAAATGGTTTGAAAGTTGTAGTGGGGTTTGAAGTAGCAGACGAAATTGCTCAAAGCGGAATCTCTTTGCCGAAGCGAACACTGTTAACATACCCAACAGTTACCTCGAAGGGAATATGGCTGGTTAGGCATTGTCTGCCATATGGACGATGAAGCTACGGCGAAAAAGGTGTTCAAGGCGGTAGTTGGAAGTTGATGGCGAAGAGGGAACCCATGTCTCCGGTGGAAGGACCAAGTTGAAAACAGCCTCTCGTCTTTTGGTGTGACTGACTGGAGAAGATACGCGCAAGGCAGACCGTAACCAGGTAACGGGTTGTTGTGGCCAGTTAAGTAAGTAAGAGTAAGGTTTTCCGCCCTTTTACACGCAAGAAAGCTTATATTTGGAAGGAAACGGATTCAGATAAAAGAGCTGTCTCGAATCAACCTGGGAAACATCAAGGCGTTCCTAGACAGTATTGAGAGAGATGAACTCATTCAATAAGGAATAAGAGATTCGACACAATGGTTCTTATTGGACGCAGTACTCGAGCAGTTTTTGCTCAACTTTCATACCTAAACTAATCTAAGGGTATGTGAAGAAAAGCTAAATAAGACTAGGGAATATGAGAAGCCAAAATTCTTGATGTTTTCTACGATGCAAGGACTGCCCATGCCTTGCTATCATTTCGCCGAAAGGACTCTACAAGCACCAAACGTTAACTACACGGAGAACGGCAGAGGTATCATGGAACACCTCTTCTGCTTCTCAGAGACGCTGGGCACCTTGAGTTCTACGACCTTGACCCCACGAACCGGCTACAAGTTTATCATTGATTTACTAAAATTGGCCAATAGTGCTGGGATATCCAACTATGTACCGACTGACAGCCCAATGAAGTCAAAGTCATATGTTCTAGCGATGTACGAGTATGGTCTAAGAATAGGTGAGGTACATAGCTTCGTTAAAAGCTCAAATTAAATCTTGGATAGAGACCCACTAATGCCCGCAGCTGGATTTTGGAGTTCAAACCGAATAAGCAAAATTGCAGGCTGTAAATAAGGTTTCAAATAGCATTGGGCTCAAATTTAAGTGCTCAGCTTTGCCCCCAAAAGAAATCCTGTGTGCACCACTACATGGGTCCAAGAAATTCTGGTGTCACAATGGGCCTCTTGGGTCTAAAAGTCTCTTGGGTCTTCAAAGTAGTCTTAACTCTTACCCAAACAGTTTGTTCAACTTACTCTCACGCCCGCCGTATACCAATCGACTGTGGGCAAGATCCCAACCTCATATAACACATCCTTGAGCTCCTCTCCGATATTGAGGCCATTTCGGACCTCGTAAGCAATGCTGCTGGCGTGCATGGTGGCCAGTCCCTTGAGCAACATCTGCAACTGTGGCGCCCGCAAGAAGCCCTTTGAATCCGGCACCGGCTCATAGCCCAAGTCCACAATATTTTCCATGACAAAGAGATCCTTGCGGGTGTAGTAGCACTCGGCGCACCATATGGTCTTTGCTGAAAAGTATTGCGATCAATAAATCACACCGAGTCTGCCGCTTGACTACTCACTCAACTGGCGCAGGTGATTGAGCAGCCGCTCGTAGAGCGCCGCCTCCTTTCGCATTATGCCCGACTCCTCAATGTACTCAGTCATGGCGGCATTCTGATACGGCATTGTCTTCACGAACAGACGCCGCTCGTGCGTGCGAGCGTCCGCCACCTAAACGAGCGTCAATGTCTTTGGTCACAACCGCAACGCGACAAGGTGAGTGTTTGTGTTGAGAACTCACGCTTTCCACCTGATAACGCAGTCGCAGATGAAAGTACTCGCCCAAGTAGCCAACCGGCCCCGATTCGGGCGTCACGGTGTAGTCGAGCAGCGCGCCGGTCTGCTGCGGCCCTAGCATGTTCCGCAGTATCTGCACCGCCTCGGCGCGTGTGAAGAGTTCCGCGTGCTTGGGTTTCATGTCTGTGGCGTTCGTCGCTGCGCTCTCGTCGATCACCGCTGCCATTCGCACGCGTTTTCAATTGTTTTCAATTGCACAAAATAGTTTTGCAGCTCTGCATTCGTCTCCAACGCACCGCTGTCGGACAACTACTGAACTGCAGTCAGTCGGTTGGCGATTCGTAGTTTAGCTCTCGGTCGCTCGCGCTGATATGCTGCCGCCGCCGTTGGAGTTCATGCCACCAGCCGATAAGATAAACTCTCCATCAACTAAATGCCGGCTTTCAGCACTCGATACACTGTTATCTGTGCCTCGTATGTCAGTAGTTATGATTTATTGTGCAATGCAACAACAATGCAACGCATAATTAGAGCTGTTGAAGAATGCTTTCAGCGCCCACCCGACAGAAGGTTAATCGCTGGTCCAATCATTGTCGTGTTTACAAAAGTTATTTTGCTATTAGGACTTGTTTACATACTTTTTGAAGATCTTTCAAATCTCTTTAATGAATATTTTCAGATAGTTGCTTGTGAAGAAAGCTGTTCTCGTCGGCTTTGTGTTTATTAATTTTATGATTTTATTAAAATAATCTTTACTCACCTTGACATACTAACTTCACCATACTATCTACAAATTTGTATGCCGTTATGCGTTGAATTATTTATCATTCAAAGAGCTTTTTCCAAGTCGAATGTCAGGTTAGGATAAATTGTTTGTTTTTCCCTGTGGTCTCTCTTCGCTACTCGCACTTTGAGTAAAATATTATTTTTCATTGATTACATAAGTAGTTGTTTGCAATATGTATGCATTTTACAAAGTGATTTCCAGAATACTTAGGTTAGGTTAGCTAAGTAAGGTTAAGTGAGGGTGGGGGAAGGACCTACAGTTTAACGCCGAATGCGAACGGCGGTTTTGTCAATTTTGTTTTAATTCTCATTTCCTTCATGTGGATAGCGAGAAAATTAGATAAGTGTTTAACCAGACTGAGCTAGGATTCGAACCTAGGGCCTTTGAGTTGCTATCTCACTGAAAAGCAAAGAAAATCGATAAAAGGCATGCATACTTTTTTGTTGTAGAACTCTATAGCTTTCGAACTGAATCAATCCAGTCACTATTTCAACGAAAAGCACGTCTACATAAGAGTTTCTATAAGCCTAATCGATAAACACATAAGCGTTTCTTATGTATGTTCTTATGTATGCGATGTTCCTAAGCCAGAAGAGATAACTGCCTTAGGTTAGGTTAGGATGAGGTGGCTGTCTGGTCATGGGATTTGCCGAATGACACACTTAGGTCACAAAATGGGATCGTTGTGATAACACAAGAAGAGGGTCTGTCTTACTGCAAGTCATAGAGGCTATTGAAGCCAATTTGAATTGTGAATGAAATCTTAAAAGTCATTGATGTTGACTGAACTGAGGTCATTCAAGTTATCGAAGAAGGGAGAGTCTAAAGATTTCCATCTTCGTCTAGAGAAAGACTAGAGTGGCAGAGAAAGTGAGTTATAGTCTCTACTTCCTCTTCGTTTTGGCAACTACGGCTATAGTACCAACTGTTGATACATTCCTACCTACATACCTGTCTTAAAATTGAACTGTTTTTTGTATTGGAACCTTCCAGCATTGCATTAATGAGTTGATCCAGTCAATATCTTGATATAAAGCTCAAAAAATCGATGATAGCATTTCTACAACAGCATTTCTATCAACCTGATATAATTAAACCTGAAGATAAAGCTGCCTTATACTTGTACTAGTTTTGTAGTAAAACCTTCTAGCTTTGCACCGCGTAAAGCGATAGCTACCTTCAAGGAACAACATTGTCACGTAAGTTAATCTTTTTATGAAAGTACTTAATAAGTCCTTCAAGGAATCTTGTCCAAAACCCAAGAGCCAGTTATCTTAGCAGAAAAGATACTAGGCATCCCTTCAATAAAGCTAAACTCAGCCTCACTGAAGAAGACTGGGGAGCCTATCAGGCCAGCTTTAACAAGTTTAAGAAAACTATTAGGGCGGCCAAGCGGGACGATTGGACTAAATACTGCGAACCCTTCGTTAATGAGGCCGGCAGACTCCATAACGTGCTGGCTGAGGCATCTTACTGGGGACATCAGGAAACCTGTCAGTTCGTGGACAGAATCGGGGAGGAGCTACAAATTCTCATGAACACCCACTTTCCTGGCTGCACGAATGTTGTTGAGGCGACCACGCAACATAGGCAATCGTCACGACCGGATTCACACCTTCAACCCGTATAAATCCTCGGGTCCCGATGGTGTCAGCCCTGTTATGCTTCAGTGGTTTAAGGAGGCGATGGTCAAGTCTTCGGGAGAATCTTTTGGGACTCTCCCCATCAAGAGTGGTGTTTATTCCCAATGGAGGGAAGCCGAAACAGGATGAAAGCATATCTGTATTAGCGTTTCTCTCCATCGTTGTTTCTAAACTAGAAGAGATAACTGCCCCAAACTTGAACTATTTTTTAAGTAAAAGTTTCCAAATTTCCAAAACTGGGTCGACCCAGACGCTATCTCAATGAAAAAACTAGACAAATTGACAAAAGCATGTCTAGTGGAACTCTTCAGATTTCCAAAAATGTGTCAATACAAGTCAAAAGCTTTAGGATTACCCTTCTTTACCAGTAAAATGCTCAAAATTGCTCGATTAAGTTTTTTATTTTAATGCATCGCTTTCTGAGGAAACACGTCTCTGACTTCTACTATGTTTTGAGACGAAATTAATACTTAAAACTTTTCTAAACAAAATTTTTAAACTTACTTAGTAACATGATTTTTTTAAGAGAGTTGGCATAGACAGGGAAGTAGGAGTAGAAAATTCCAGTCATAAGTACGTGGACGACCTGGAATCAGTAAACATTACAGACTCATCGAGGTTCAGACATGATAAGAAATCACAAACTTCAGTAGGTTTTCCACACGTTTGCTGAAAGTACTTTCCCCCCATTCTTACTTGTGGTATTACAGTGGCCCCATCTGTGGCCTAAGTGTGTCCTTGGGCTATTCTAATCCAACTTGTATTATTTTAATAATTTTTGTATTAGCAGAGTCACTATGTACATTGAAATTTAAAACAAACTTTACAAATATTGTTCTTGTAATATTTTAAATCTATTCGACAAGCAAAAATTCGCACATCTCCTCAATGACGCCTTCCATACAAATCCGGAAATCAGAATTTTCCCGCATGTGCCGCAACATCTGCGGCCGTCGATCTACAGTTTTATAGTCATCGGTGACCATATCGCGCGGCACATTGAGTACGGTGAGGGCAAGGCATCTGTACAAGAAGCCGATCAACTTAAACTCGCGATAGGAATCCATCAGCTGCTGCTCGCTGATTTGCTGCTCGGCAGCAATGCCGCGTTGCTGCAAAACATTGCAGAATTGCCGATGATACCAACGCAAGTAGGCGCGCTCCTGCCGGCGTCTGGTGTCGCTATGCAAATTCAGGAACAGTGCAAAAATCACATCGATGGCTGGCGGACAGTAGCGACACGTCTGATAGTCCACCAGAACAGCGACGGCTGCTTCGTCGGCCGATTCAGGAAGGAACACATTGCCGCGCCACGGATCGCGATGACACACCACGTTGCGATACTTCGTGGAGGCACCCACCATGGCGTAGACGGCAGCCAACTGTTGCGGCAGCTCGACGGCAACGAAATGCTGCAGTTCTGCCGACTGGAATTTGGGATGCTGCTGAGCAACGGCCAAGATAGCACTCAGTCCCACCGTGTACCAGGCAACGCGCGGCGAAACGGTTATCTCTTCTAAGCAGTCGGCATACTCGCTGCCAATACTGACACCATTCTCCAGCTCGTAGGCAATGCAGGCCGCATGCATGGCGGCAAGGCTGCTCAGCAGTGACTTCATCTGCTGATCGTTCAGAGAGTTGTCCGCACTGGCGGCCAACTGATAGCCGAGACTTGGCAAGTATTCCAGCGCCAGAAGGTTGTCGCGCGCGTAAAAGCACTTCGGAGACCATTTGACGGCAGCTGTGGATGAGTAAAGGATATTAGTTGCATTAGACTGCAGAAAACTTTACAAGTAAAAGTCTTTTCATAGTAAAGTTTTATCATTCGGAAGCTTATTTGGCATCAGTGATTGAATAATAAATAACAATTCTAGCTGATGTCATTTCTTTTGTTAATACCGCCAATAAATTTAAACAAATTATTAAACAATTTTAAGAAAATTTTAGAAAACTAAACAAATGAAAAATGTTATTCCCACTAAAAATTTTTAGCAAAAGGGTTAAGTCTTGATGGTTGATGCAAGTGCTTAACGGGTTAAATATTCAAAAAATGTATTATACAACACTAGCAGGGCTCCGCAACATTGGCCGCTAGTTTTAAGTCAATGGGCCCAAAAGATTAAGTTTATCTTAACCCTTTGTTGACTTCCTTAAATTTTTATAAAAAACAAATACTTTTCTAATTATTTCTCATTTGAAGTGAAGCTTTCACCATATTTGAAATCAATAGATGTATTAATTCATGCTTCCCATACAAACTCTTAACCCATCGTTGACAACGTCAGATTTCGAATTTCGGAAAAATTAAAAACACGTGGCGGCTTAATTATCACTTGGAGCAGGTAGCTTAAAGTAAAAAAAAAACATCAAATTTGTTTTCTTCCTACACACTTTTAACCCTTTGTTCTTCATAGAACACTTTAACCCATGTTTTGCCCTTTTTTAACCCGAATTTAAGGAAATCCAAATTTAGTGGAGATTTATTATTCAACATGTACCTAGAGTTAAAACTTCTTGTCTATAGCCAATCTATCAGTCAATCAGTCAGGCAGTGCAAATAATTGCTTATAGATTTCGTATTTTCCCCACAACTTTCTTACTTACAAATATCCTGCAATTGATTTAAAAGTCGTTCATACAGTTGTGATTCCTTGCGAAAAATCGTCTTCTCCACGCACTCGTTGCTTGAAATGGCTAACGATTTAACGAAAATTCGCCGTTGCTTGATCACACGATCGGTGGGCAGCTACAGTGGCGCCGAGAAAAAAGCGCCAAAAAGTATGTTTTAGTATTTTTCTTACAAAACCATGTCAACTTTGCTTTGGCCATAACTGACTTTACGAACTTTACATACTTTGCTGTGCGGCTCATCGCTGACGGCCGCGTAGCGCAATGTCAGATGGTAGTAGGTGCCCAGGAAGCCAATTACACCCCGGACCGGCTCCACGCTGTAGTCCCCGAGCAGCAGCTGAGGGCCGCACGCTTGCGTCAATATTCGTTCGCACTCGACGCGCGTGAAAAACGTTCGCGGGTCCACACTGTGTTCAGACGACATTTCCGCGCCGCATTGCACTCTTGTTGTCGTTTCTGCTTCTTCTTCTGCGATTCGTAAACAAATTGATTTGTTCAAATTGATGTGTTTGCTTTACTTTTTGGCAACGATCCAAATGTTTTGCCACGTTCCGTCGGATCTTCCACTTGCAATCAGTCGCGCTAACCAACTGCGGAACAGTTTTCCGTCTGTTCTAATTGCACATAAATTTCCCCCCTCCACTTCCTTTTGGCGCGGGTTGGATTTCTATTTCTGGCATCATTTAGTTTAAGTTTTAGAAAATTTGAAAAAAAAGCTAAAATAAAACTGCGGCGCATTGCTGACAAACCGAGATAAGAAATTATTGTTTTTGCTTTAAGCTTGCGGGGGCGACACGAGGGGCGATCTTTTATCATACGCGAGAAATAGAAAAGCTGATAGTGAGCTGATATTTGCTTTGCCAAGAACTTGGCGTGAAATTTGCAAGCTTTCGCTTTAGTTTGTGTGCTAAAAGCTTTGCAATTAGCAGACATTTGAAATTGAACGTTTTTGCATTTCGTTTGAAAACACTAGTTAACAAAATTTTAATTTGTACTCCTTTTTATGTTTTTAGCTACAATAGACATTGATTCAGGAATTTGTATTCTGTAAAATTTTAACTTTTCCCAGAGCTCTTTTTTGAGGGGAGATAAAGTTATAATAAAATATTTAAATAAGAATTTAAAAAAATTATGTTTTTTATTATTTTTCAATTATTTATTCGCACTTAAGATGCCATTAACCGCTGTCGCATTTGACGCTTCTCTGACAGCATGGTGCCATATGGTCGTATGGTGATATAGTAGATAATCTCCACAAAGCTGAGCAAACTGGCGCCCACAAAGAGGCCCGTTGTGCCTCCAATCGATACTGAAATAGAATACAATTTAGGCACTTAACATAAAACAGTCGAAATGTTGCATTGTTGGCAGCCACTTACCGACCAAATCCAACTTGCCGCGCACCACATTTCGTTTGTAACGCTCGGTTGGCAACTCTATTAGTGATATTTCGATCTTCGATAGAGCATTCTGATGTTCATAAATGCTGAAAACATTTAATAAGAATAGCTAATTACTATAATTTTTAATTAAATAAATAATAATTAATAATTATTATAATTTAATTAGTTACTTTTAAATTTATTAAGTTAGTTAATAAAATAAATAATTAATTGATTAAACCGATATACATTATTTTTAAAAACGTCAGTTAACTAAACACTATGAATTTTAATCAAAACTAAATCAAATTATGCAATATCAAATGATTAATTAATTCAAAACCAATGCATTTTTAAACTTTCTGATTAAAGTTAAGCAAATAATTTTTATTTAAATTAATTAACCAATATTATTTAAAAAGAAATTTTAATTAAATTGTTTAATTTTAATTATTTTAAAATGAACTAAATGAATTAAAAATGTGCTATGAAATTATTTATTTAAAATCGAAATAATTCATTAATTTTATTGATCTGAATTGATTAATTGTGATCTGAATTAATTCGTTATCTTGCATTAATACTTTTTTGTTAATTAATTACGTAAAATGATCTGAATTAAAAGTTCATTATGAATCAATTTACCTAAAATCTTAATAAATCAATCATTTTATTTTAAATTTTTCGGGATTTGAATGAACCAAATAAGTTTAATTCAAATTAATTAATTTATATTCCTGATCCGAATTTTCTTGCATTAATTTTTTTATATTTTTGTTAAATAATTAATTTATGAATGAATGAAAAGAATTCAAAATAACTTATGAATCAATTTATTTTAATTCTAAATAATTAATTCATTTACTTCTAAAATTGTCTGGATTTGAATAAACCAAATAATTTTGATCTCAATTAACTTTAATCTCAATAAATAATTTTTTATGTAATTAAAAAACTGTTAGATTAATTAATTTTAATGAAATAAATAATAAACTCACTCATAAATCTTGATAAAATAATTAATATTAAAAATTGGTTACTCAAATGAACCATCTAATTTTGAACTAATTTAATTGATTGATTACTTTAATCATTTAATTCAATTAAAATTTTGAACTGAATTATTGATAATTAAATATTCTATTCTCTTAAATAAAGATACAAATTTTGATTAATTTTATTTTTATTATTTAATAAATAATTTTTAATTTTTTTGATTACGATAAACGAGTTTATAATTACTATATAATTAGTTAATTCACGTCAATAAAAGGAATTTTAACTTTTCAAATCATTATAGTTTAATTTAAAAGAATTACTTAGTAACTTTTAGGTAATTGACAAATTACCAAATTTACTACCAAATTATTTAATTTTGTAATTATTTATTAATAAGTGATTAATTCAAAATTAGTTAAATATTAAAAAACAATTATTTAAAATTGATTCAAATTATTTGTTTAAATGAATTTAATTGAAAATTATTATTAATTAACGAGCTAATGATTATTTAAGTTTTTAGTGAACTATTAATGAATTTTTATGTTTTTTGAAGTAAATTAATTAATATTTAGTTGACTAGCTTATTAAAACCTAACTATTCATACATATTTAGTTCTAATATTTTCTAATCAGCATTAGTATATTTAAGTAATTGAGAAAATTTGACACAAATAAAGTGGTTTGGCTCGATTAAATTAAATTGAAAATTCAAAAATTTTTAATTTGTTTTTGTATTCTAATAAATGAATTAATGCATGTAACTATAAACTTTGTCAACTATCATTACATTTTGATGTTTTTTGAAGTAAATGAATTAATATTTAGTTGATTAGCTAATTCAAACCGAACTAATCATACATTTTTAGTTCTATTATTTTCTAAGTAGATTTGACACAAATTAAGTGGTTTGGCTCGATTAAATCAAATTGATTAGTTTTGATAAGGTATTAGTCAATTTTGATTTAAATTTGTCGGATTTAAATTTTTTAATTTGTTTTTGTATTCTTATAAATAAATTAGTGCCTGTAAAAGATTTTCATAACTAAACATTACTGAAATTATTTATTCTATCTATGCTGGAATTAGTTTTTTAACTAAAAATTAGTTGACTTAATAGTGAATTAGTTAGTTTAAGTTAAATTAATTTAGTTTAATAAACTGACTAACTAGTGAAGTAATTAATAAGTGTAATTATAGCTGAATTAATTAACCAATTGTAGTCAATTTAGTTAATAAGCTGACTAAAGCTGACTAACTAGTTAATTAGCTGACTTAAGTTAATTTAGTTTAGTTAATGAACTGAATATTTAGTGAATTAACCAATTTCAGTCAGTTTAGTTTAGTTAGTTAGCTGACTAACTACTTAATTAGCTGATTTTTTGTTTCTGTACAGAAAAAGTTATTAATATTAGTTGATTTGCGAATTAAAAAATTGAAATAAATTAATTCCAGTTCATTAATTAAATATTGAAATAATTTAAAATCAATGAATTAACTTTCCAATGATTCGTTTGAGCGCTTTTTAGCTGAGAATTCGTTGCCTCAGAATAAGAATGTCGTATGTTCCATTGAGCCTAGTAAGACATATGACATTTGTTTTCTGAGGCGACGAATTGTTTATGCGTTTCGAGGACCACAATTAGTCAAATTAGTGCGCACTTCAGGCCCACTTAAGGCCCCACACACAAAGTCCATTGTTTCAATTACTCAATGCAATCAATTGTAACTGTAAAACATTCACTTTAGTTGACTAAAATCACTCACTTTTCCTTGCTGTCGTGCACCGTGGAAATGTCCACCTCGGTGCAGGATGGCAAACAATCGCAAACCAGTCCCTTGCGACCACGCGACCACTTCGCAATGATCACCGACAGGTCCTCGTAGTTGCGATTGAGGCATTCCAACCCGTCCATGTTGCAGACCTGCAAGTCGGGCGTGTTCGGCGACAGGTGGCTGGAGCAGTTGCACAACGCCATTTGGCGATCCTTGCGGCACTGGACGGTACAAGCCGAGTAGCTGTAAAACCGATGCACGTCCAATGTGTTTTCGTCGCTGAAGCGACAATTGCGCTGTGCCACGCTGGTGTCGCGTATCTGTTCGTCATTCTGAATGTCGCGCTTGGAGATGTGACGACTGCAATTTTACATTAGAAATGCGTTTAATTTGTATTTAAAGAAGTTAAAGTAAAATAAAAAACTATGTGAAGTAAAAAATATGTCCACACACACAAACGAAACATAGGGTCCCACGAGCAGGTAATCGGTTTTTGGCGTAACCAATGTGGGTACTTCCTCTTCGCCAAGTATGAAAATCTATGCAAATAATCAATGAGTTTAGGGAATTTGGTGCTTAAGACGAATCGGCGACTACTCACAGTGGCTTCAGTGTGTAGCTCCATTTTCAGTGAACCCGGTCCGGTGTAACGATTCGAATACATATTCAGTTTGGGTCCATCGTTTTTGCTTTAAGCATAGAAATTTATGCAACATTCATACAGTGATTCGAATTAATAAAAATTAAGGACAACAGAAAAATTAATTTAGGAAACTTATGAAATTTAATTACTTGAAAAAATTTTGGTCTGTTATATTTAATGAGTTGAGTTTATAAAAAATTGAGTTCGTTCGGTCGTTCTTGGTAGATAATACCGAATTCGTGTATAAATTCCAAAGAGATTTTTTGAATTTTTGCCAATAGGACAATTCATCAAATTTATGTTCATTGTGCTCCACTGTATCCAAGGACTCAGTGATGCAAACAAGGGATGCAAATACAAAAATTACTGGTGCAAAATATGGTTTCCTCCCACCAAAATGAAATCCTGTATGCGTCTTTGCAAGGACTCACCCAGCCTGTAACGAGTTGATGGCATAACAAATACCCAACTCGGTCTCCATGCGTTGAAAGTACTTGCAACACTCGAACGGTTTGTCGTTCCACAGGCAGTTCTGCACCGAATCCTGGCAGCTGCTGCGCACCAGCTGCGCATAGTAGGAGAAATTCGAGTAGAAACAATTCTCGGCCGGCTCCTCGCCGCCGCATTCGTGTACGGTGTGATAGGACTCGCCGCGAAAGAATGCAATCTCGCTGAGCACTTCCTCCAATGTGAAATCGTGGTCGACGCCCCACAATCTACGCAAAAAGTACAGAAGTAAAAATGAAATTTCAAAGTCAAACTAAGTTTTTAACTCACTGTTCGGCAACTTCCTGTATGCGATCCATATTTTTCGACTCGCAGACCACAATTGCAGGAAAATTCGTATCCCAATCGCGATACGAACTTTCGACCACAAAACTGATGGAATTGTTTTCGAAAGCGTCTGAAATAGAAAACGAATTAAGAATAAATTAAAAGAACTTTGTTTTAGAAAGAAAAAATATAAAAGGAAAATCAAAAAAGTACGAAATGATTGTTGTTTAAAAAATGTAATATTTGATGACTTCTTCCAACTACCAAGTGAAACTTTAATCAGTTGCCATGATGCCATCCAGGACACAGCCAGCAGCAGCAACCACAGCAATCGTTCGATCCAGCTGGCATCCTTATCAACAATGAATTTGGCGCCATGCAGCGTTGAGTTTCGAAAATACTCTTCAACAACATCCTTGAAACGCATTACGATGCAAATATTTTCGATTTAAGGACTTGAGACAACTGACTACGCTGAGTGTGGTTTGTGAAATGAATGAATTTGGCAGCAAAATTGCTTACCATATCACTGAACGCAATGACAATAATTATCCTTGTGTTCAATTGCTCTGATTGCTTATCAGTTCGAACACATTCGAACTGACCACAGCTGTTGAATTTCTCACCAATGAAGCATACAAATGTTTTATTTGTGGTGCTGAAATGATTCTAGAACAATGCACATTGATTACTGATTTCCCATTGCCAGGATAGAATTTTGGGTTAGGGATCAAGAAGGGAGGAGGAAGAGGAAGCATCACTTCAGTATAGCAGCGGCATAGAGAAAACAAGAAGCGCATCCAGGGAGCAAAAGTTACGAATAGGTTTGTTTAGTCAAGATAGAAACCAACGACGCAGAGATCTATGGCGTAAAGTAGTAACCACTGATTGATTGACAACTACTATAGGATTTCTTGAGTACTTTCTCATTTTTGCAATGGGTTTATCTTTCTTAAATCTCTATAGATCCCACAGAGTGTAAACTCGCATAGTACAACAAAATTAAAAGACATATGTATAAAAGATCTTCTTGGACTATCGTTGTAGATTCAGCAATGCCAAAGTGATTGTTTCTTAGAACATGAATAAGTGCCAAAGACCTCAAACCGTCAAATCTAGACAAAAGCTACAGAAATCTGGGAAAAACACACAACAAATATTTCACAATTTCCCTCGATAGCTTGGACCAAGTGTACTCTGTGGTCATTTCACATTTTTCAAGTGTTTTGTTTTCTTAAAAATGTACCTCTCACCAACCCAACGAGCAACACTAGGAGCTCTAACTAGTACAGCTAAGAACCTGAACTAGGAGCTAAGGACCCAACAAAGTTGATAAAGTTCTAATATGAAAATTTTTTAAAACGCTTAGAAATCTGTATACCGGAAAAGTAGGGTTCAAATATAGTTAAACTGTGTTTTTAGTTTTTCTCTTTGACGTCAAGAATTTTTCTAAAAATTATTTAAAAACTTTAGCACAATATAGAATATGAAAATGGGTATCAAATGTGGGAGAAAATTTCCTAGAATTAAAAACCATTAATTCTTTGTTGCCCAATTTCGAATGGATACTTAACATGTCCTTTAAATGTCCTTGTGCTTGAATATCCTTGAAAATTTCCAATATCTAAGTTTTCATTTTTTTTAAATATGTTTTAACCGTAGACCTACGTTAAAAAAGGGTCGAAAACGACCCAGATTAAAATCACACACACAAATTACAAAAAATGCAAAACCAACTCAGTTTTCAAAATATAAAACGGTTTGATTTCAATAGAAAATATCCAAGTAAGAAAGTCATGAAAAAACAGCTAAAAATAATTATAATAACAAATTTAAAAAATATTAGTAGTACAAAAAAAATTTGGTCGAAAGCGACCCCAACGTAGGTCTGCGGTTAAGAATATATATATTGTTACGAATACTAGGTCTAGTGGGCTGTTACGTATCACTGGATTGTGCAATTAGAAAAACAAACAACTTTAACTATCCAAACGCAGTCAATAAGAACCAACAAGCACTTTATTTCACACTTTTACACTTCACTGTATTTAAACTTAATTATTTGTCTGAATCAGACTGACGCGCTGCGCCGCATCCGGCCGTCTTTTATATCTGTCCGGCCATCGCGCAGATCGTTCTCGCACATTCCGGAGTGGACTAAAGGTTTCCATGATGATCGCGACCATCATTGCCAGGTTGGCCTAAAAGTTTCCCTTATCATCGCGGCCGTCGTTGCCAGATTGAATTATAGCACGACGCGTATCGACAGGGTTGCTTTGCACAGCGACAGACTGTCTTATCGCTACAATATATATACAGGGTAGGCCATTTAAAGTGGAAGGCCATTCTTGTTTTTGAAAAAAAAGAGGAAAAAAAATGTTTTTTTTGTTTTCATCTCGATATTCATTTATTTTGGTCCAAGGAGAAATTTTCTAGTTAGTTTTTGAAAATGATATCGCGTAAATGGCCACCATTAGCTTTGGCCCCAAAATGTGCCCTTTTTTCGGCATTTTCCATCACTTTTGCCAGTGTATCGGCCGATATGGCTCTTATTTCGCGGTGTATGTTGGCTCTGAGTTGAGCTAGTGTCCTTGGCTTGTTGGTGTATACCTTGCACTTCAAGTAGCCCCATAAAAAAAAGTCTGGCGGCGTCAAATCGGGTGATCTCGGTGGCCACTCATAATCGCCGTTTGGTTTTCACAATCGAGAAGTTATTTTGAATGTAAAGCTGAACAATTTCAGCACGTTTTGGAGTGTACTGTTCCATGGTATAAATTGTCTTGGAATGACGCTTCCAACGCGCTATGTCATTAGTCGATCTGACAGCTCTGTCAAAAGGGTTACCAGCGTAGAAGTAATTTCAAATAATAAAAATAATTTTTGGAAAATTATGACAATTAGTTTTGAATCGGTGCATTATGATTCGACCCCTTAAAAAAGCTACTCCCCCCTACAAAAGGTTACTAACCTAGAAAGGCAACTCCCCTTCGCATTGCCTCGGGCGCCTCAAAAAGTCCTTTCGACTCTTAGTATGTCGTCAGTCGAAACTTAAATCAGTCGCTTTCTAGCTACGTTTTTGTTGTAAAATCTTTGCGCAACTGATCTATAAAAGTGGTCAGCACAAAAACATTCGTTGATCAGCTGTTTGCAGTCGTCGTCGGTGTTGCTGAGTGCTTTGAGAATAATCTGCATATTCATTATACAATTGTTGCTGTGCGCTTGTCTGCATTTCGTTGCATTTATTGCATGAAATATTGCCCAAAATATTTACACACCGGTTCCACTGTAATTACTTTTAAAATGTTATAAAAACAATGTACACAGTCAGACAGCACATGCTGTTCGCTTGTTATAAATAACTGTTATCTAGAATCTAAATTTAAATTGTCTAAATATTAGTAAAGCGTTTAGGCTTAGCGCGCAATTAGATAGCTTTGAGAGTTACTTGAAATTCAAAATAATTTAGTTTTTGCTAAAATTGCTATTTGTAAATGCCACAACTTGACTAAATTGACTGAATTGATTAAATTCAAATTATCAGAAATAAGAATAGATTAGTCCGTAATAAAGCCATGGCATCAGGGGTGTAGCCAAAGAGGGTTTGGGTGTCAAAACCCCCTTATAGTCTTTCACTAATCAACATTTTCAATCACTATGCAGGAATGCAAAAATATATTTTTATCTTGAAACAATTTTAAAATATTATACCAAATTTGTAATTGGCAAAATCCATTTGTTTTACTCGCAATAGGCCCCTTTCTAAAAAAAAAAAATTTTTAAAAAACTTTCATCTAAAAGCATGTTGCATGAGTGTTTTAGAAATGTGCTTCAGAATGTGGGCACAAGCCCTTTTGTAGGGCTTCCACATCCTCAAAACGTCTTCCTTTCATTGCAATTATTTTCGAAAATATTAAAGTCACATGGTACCAAACGAATAAACGCGAAGTGGTTGATGGTTAAATGCTTAAATCCACAAAATTTACCTTCCAAACTGCGAGACATGCAAAGCCAGGCAATTGTGCTTGAACAAATACAATCATAAAGTACAGTTATATATCAAAATAATTACCGCGACACTGCACAGCACAGCGACTAATAAGACTGGAACTGGGTTTATGGTCCATTGGCCGCGCTTCTAGTTGAAATGTGTCGCCAACAAAAGCACATTTCACGCGTCTTTCGTAGACATTCGTAAGCGTTCTCGCTTGAAAGCAGCAGTTCGCAGCTAACTCGCCTCCAGTTAGTTGATTATGCGCCACACGCCACAATGGCCACCAGCATCGAGTTGAGCGCGCACGAGTTGCAGGGATTGTGCCGTCAGTACTTGGACCAACGCACCAACAGTGATGTGCAAATCCTGAGCTACCGGCTGAAGCCGGCCGCGGACACAGTGACGGGCTTTCTCGGCCGCCATCAGTTTCTATGCATCGAGGTGCGTCTGACCGACGAGGCGGGATGCGAGCGCACCGAAAAGTTGCGCTTCTTTACCAAGTCGGCGCCCGTCGACATGGCCTCACGCATGGAGTACCTCGAGGAGTTCGGGGTGTTCAAGAAGGAGATACGCGTCTACAGCGAAGTGCTGCCGCAGCTGCAGAAGTACTGTCCCGACGTGGCGCCCAAGTGCTACTACGCCGACAACAATCTGCTAGTGTTCGAGAATCTCTCGGCGCAGGGCTACCGAATGGGAGCCGGACGCGATGGACTGCTGAACTACGAGCACCTGAACTGTGCCGTAAAAACGCTGGCGGCCATGCATGCCGGCTCCATAGTGTACGAGGTGCGCTGCGGCCGTCGCATGACCGAGCTGCATCCGCAGGCAGTGCTGGAGAATGCGTATCCGCCCAACCAGTCCGCCGAACACAAGCGAATGCAGAACTTCAATAATGCCAACAGTGCGCTGAAGGAAATGATCAAAGAGCTGCCCAAGTATCGGCAGGCAGACCTGGACCACATACTCGAGGAGTTTCCAAAGCAGATGGCTGCCGTTTTCGAGCTGGTCCAGACGTCGCACAAGTACCAGAATGTCTTCTCGCACGGCGACCTGTGGGCCAACAACATCATGTTCCAGTATGGCAAGTTTGGCGAGTCGCCGCTACAGTGTCGCTTTGTGGACTTTCAGCTGGCCCGATATGCGCCGCCAATGGTCGATTTGATGACTTTGCTAACCATACCGACAGATCGTTGCTTTCGCGCACAATATCTGTCCGAGCTGCTGTGCAACTACTATCGCTTCATGTCCGAATTTCTGAAGCGCGAGCACTTGAACATCGAAGACTACATGCCGAAGCAGCAATTCTTCGAGAGCGCCCAGGAGTTTCGCATTGTGGGTTTGATCGAGAGTCTTTTGTTCTCACACCTGACTGTTCTGCCACCAGAGATGACCGCAAGTTTGACATGTTCGACGGATGGTTTTAGCGATTTCTTCGATCGCAAGCGAGTTGAGATTTGCGTGGCCGCCTTTCACACAGACGATTTGTATAGGGAACGGTTGACCGATATGCTGGAGAATTTTGTGGATAACTTTGTGCTCAAGTAGCGATCCAACTAATGTTTGGTGCCAGATGCGCGCAGGTAGCGCAGAATGGCAGAGATTAGAATAAATTTATACTTGTGATATTATGAAATAAAAAAAGGTTGTGAGCCAAGGAAATTTGTGAATCATTTCAATCCACGAACCGGTTTGAGCTCATTCTTGAACCAATGCACAGTGATTCGACTCCATAAAACCGCGGCACGAAATTAGAAGGAGTGGTCTGTTCTTAATAAAATTTGGTAACCTAGTTAACAATAGAAAGACCAATAAAAATCTTCATAAATAATCCTCTTAACACAAGAAAGACCGCAAGTTTTCCATATCAAAAACTACATATTATATCCGTTGATATTTCGAAAAATACACATCGGATTTTGTAGATTCCTAATTGTGGAACTAACTGTAGAAACCAATAAAAAAATAAAAGTAATCAAAGCCAAAGTTGTTAGAAATACTAAAGAAAAAACAGATGTTTAAAAATGAAAAACCGTAAAAATGACAGTAATGGTCTTTCTAGTGTTAATCAAATTTTGAGAAAACATTAACATTAAAACATTTAAATACCAGGAACATACTTTTACATATGTTTAGATATTTTCCACTAAGTTTTGCCAATTTTCAGATTTTGAATTTTGAACAAAATTTTTAAATAAATGTGAAGTAGAAGCCCTAGATTTGCATACATTGAGAAAATATTAAAAGAGAAAATACTCACATAAATTCTTAATCTGTATTGAAAGTTTTAGCAACTTTTTGCAAATTCTATATTTTTAAGATTTTTTTCACTCAATAGAATAAAAAACCGAAAATGTGTGTTTAAATTTTCTGTGATAAAAGTTCGGACTTTGGGCAGCTTTTGCACACACTAAACGATTTTTTGCAATTTTTTTGGGTTTTCTTAGTTTCTTTCAAATAACACCAAAATTACCGATTCTGAGACTATAAATTAATTGAATTTTGTCTATGGAACGAACACTGTGGAACACTGTGCAATGCAATCCATGAACCGGTTTAAGCTCATTCTTGAACCAATAGTGCAGTATTGGTTTGGTTCAACAATACAAATGTACTGCTACCAGTGGCGCACACAAAGATTTTATTTGAGGGGCGAAGGTTGGCGTGCAACTATTGAGCCGAACACCATTCGAACCCGTATTTTGTACTATACATTTTTGTGTTTCGGAGGGGTTTGAAACCCCTATTAAGAAGTCTTTATAAGAGTTTTTATAGATCGACTCCTAATCGCACTTATTTATGGCATTTAAGTTAAATATTGAGCTTTGGTGTATTCAGAGACCTATAGTGGAATTGAATTTCGAATATTTTCGTGGTACATTTCCTTCTTAAAAGTACTGTTTCAAAGGACATTTTATAGCATTTTAAGACAAAAGGGTCATATTGACCCATAAGAATAGGAGCTATGTTAGAGGGTTAAAATGTTCCACAAAAATGTTCCTCGTAGTATTTTACATCAAATTGTTGAACACATTTTATACCTTAAATGTAAACGACTCATGGTTTTCGTATGCCAATTCACAATAAGAATGTCCAAAAGAGGGAAAACTTTAAGCCCCCTAAAAAAAATCAGATATAAACCTTCAAAACCCCAATGCAGGTATATTTTTTTGGGCCCCTCTGCCAGTATTTGTTGTCAGAACTTTGTTATTTTTTTGTTGTTATACAGTGTTATAGAAAAATGTAGTCCGTTTATTGATCAATTGTTTTCTTGTGTTCTTTTAAATCACAGTCAGCAAAATGCGATTATAAGTAAACAAAAATCACATACCATGGCCTCAAAAAAGCGCTGCTATTCTTGAGACCTTTCTTTGAGGCTTTTCTTTGCATCCAAAAAAAAAATTGTTTAAAACTTACTTGAATTTCCTTTCCACATTCTGCCTTTCCCGCATTGCATTCTCTGCGCTCATCCTTGTTGTTGACTTCGCCTCAACTCTCGAGTCCATTGTTGTTCGTAGTTGTTAAGAAAATGTAACGGCCGAAATTTTAAACTTGCCATTTCTTTGCCGTATTTCCCACTCTTCCACTTCGCATTGGCACAGCGAGGCCTTTTTCGCCTCTGTGTCTTCTCGTAGTTCATGTCTGCGCATTCGCAACGCTTGGCGCGCTTCGTTGTGGCATCGAACGGCACTTGGCCGACACTCAGTTGCCAATTGGCCGCGTTCAAACCAACTACTCGCAGCGCTTAAAATAAATCACTCCACTCGCTTGGACCAGCCGCGCAGTCTTAACGGTGTTTCTTGTGTAATTTTATGTTGAGCGCAATTTCATTTAAAGTGCTTTCGTGCTCTTAGTGCTCTTAGTGAAAATTTAAAGCGCGCACAACGTTCATTGTGAATAATTTTGTGGAAAAAGAATAGTTGGAAAGAAAATGTGAGTGCGACGAATCGAGTCAGAAATTGACATAATTTTGTGGCTGTGGGTTGTTTTTTTTTAAATGAGTGTAATAAAAATGATGGAAATTGTTGTGCAGACTATGCTGAATGGGAGATTATTACATTATTTGAAGAGATCATAGAGATTGTTAAACATTGAAGATGATTTTGAAAATTTTAAAAATTTCAGCAATCAGAATTGTGAGTCATGAGATGAAGTAATATATTTTAGATATGGTGAACAATTCATTTAGAAATCTGAGTTGGTAACTCCAAGTTGGTGGAACTGCAACCAGGAATCGGCTGTTGGGGCCACTTGTCATGCAGAAGTTGGAGTCTATGGTATCCAGCATTATATATGGTATCCAGTGGCTCACACTTTTAGTGTTCGAAACCTTTAAAATATCTGTTTGTTATAAAAATTGTGGTATTCTACTCAAAAGGTGTAAGTCAAGCTCCACAAAATGAAATCCTCTATGTATCACCTATGGAATCTGATTCCCATATTCCTTCTCTATGGTGAATTCAACAGATAATGGATTGACTGATTGAATGAGAACCAGATTCTGGCCAAAATCTTTTAACTGGGTAGAAAGTCATGCACGGAAACGCACGCATTGAAACACACATAAGATTCGAATTACCCCAGAAAATTTACCAGCTTTGAATTTCGATTGAACTGCTATGAGGAAAAGTGGTAAAAAAAGCTGCCAATATTGATCTGAAAGTGTTAAAGACAGAGCTAGAAATATAAATATTAACACCATTAACAACTGGCACGACAGTAGAACTCTGCAACTATCGATAGTATCGATAGTTTCATTTTGACATCACTATCAATGGTTTCTTGGCGATAGTGCCATACTATCGATTTTTTATGATGTGAAGGCAATGTCTCCAGAATATTCTATGCTGGCAGTGCTGCCACAGATATTCCGCTGTGATATTCAAATATGTGGGTACAAGTAAAAACTATAATACTTAACTGATTTATCTGAAATTTAGACCCATTGGATGATACATCTAGGAGAAGGTTTCTTGATATTATTTATAGTATATGGACAAGAGGGCGGGGCACCGCTCGTACAACTCAAATGTCATCCCATGGAACTGTTGTTTCGCTGGGGAAATCTAATGGGCATTGGACAAGGGGAGTGGCACTGTTTCTGTTGGAAATATTTTCTGATCACTTTGCAAAGATTTGGAACTATAAGTCCCACATGAATGGCATTGGGTGCGAATTTTCTGGTAAGATGCAACTTTCGACTGCAAAAAGGGGGAGACCTTGAACAAAGAGGCGTGGCGTTACCCATAGAACTACAATTTTTATTACTACAAGTTTCCTAGCATTGAAGCATGTAAATTGCATAGGCATTGGAAGAGGGGCATGGTACTCTTTAAGCCACTCAAAACCTTAATATCGAACAACAGGCATACGTTTAAAAATAGGGGGTCTTGGTAAAAGCTTTCAATATAAATATTGTTCAGTAAAATTGCCTGGTGTGTATTATGACATGAAACAATTTTTATTTATCGGACAGTATTGATATTTTTCACTCAAACTATCGAAAATATCGATATCCGGCTAACTATCGACAGTTTCCTACCTCTAAAATAAATTAAGTTGCTTTCGTCAGAGTTCATCTTTTTTTTCTGAATTTTGATGCAGAGTTCTTATGGTTAGGTAGGAAAAAAGTAATCTGACTTATGGTCAAACTCCATAAAGCGCGTTTCAGGCGTTCAGGGTTTGTCGCGTTATTCGCGTTGCAATGTTGTATGCTCCATAACACGCGTTTCACGCGTCAGCTTCTTCTTCTTACGTCAGCTGATGCTAATTTTTAATTGGCAAACTGCTGATTGATTTCGTTGTGAATTGTGAAAAAAAACGAAATAAAATTGCTATACGACGTTATAGACTTTATAGAATTTACTGATTTCATTTTAAACACAATAAATGCATATCGAACATTGCAAAAAATTAAAAAAAAAGATTCAGTTGAATTCAATTTGTATCAATTTATTTTACAGGGATGAGCAAAATTCGATCGACAACGAATTAGCTATCGAATTTCCAATACAGCGAAGACTAAGTTTCGTCTCTCAAAGAATTAATCAATTTAACATTTTATGTTAAAATGTTGAATTTCAAATGTTTCTTAAATGTATTTAAAAGCTTTCGTGTAAAATAAATGCATTCGACTTTTGCGATAACACAAGTTTGTTATCGGCATTACCATTTAACCATATAATTTATGACATCTTTAGGAGCTCTGTCAGCTGTTTGACGTCGTTAAGCGCGAAACGCGTGAGAAAGTTGAAAATAGTTCAACTTTTGACGCGTTTCGGGCGTATCGACGTCAAGTCATGGAGTTTGCTTCATACAAATACACTGATTCTACTTTTTCTCGAAACGCGGGAGAGTAATTTTTCGATGCGAGCCTCTGAAAGTAAATTACATATTTAACGTTAGAAATCATTCATACTTTTTTCATCACCATTTTCTGAAAGAAACACCGTCTTCTCTATTAAAGGACTAATAAATGTTGTTAAAGAACATAAAAGAAAATGTCCAAGTATACGAAAATGTGCAAGTAGACGAGAGTCGAAAACCAGGCGAACTTGATTGCCAGTTCCAGTACCTTGGTAGTATCTTCTAAAGCCACCTGTTTAAGTACGTCAATCATTGGTTTAATTGCCCTTTCAGTGTCCCGTTTTCCTGCAGATGTAACACAAATAAGACCAGAATGCAATACACCCCAGAGTTCTGCACGAGTATGCATTTTTGCTATTCGAAAACATTCAAATGCTTTTGAATGGAATACTTCACTTCATCTCTGCGGACCAGTCTAAATGAATACGAGTACAGCTCTCTTCGAGTACGAGAAAGCTCCGAACAGAAACGAGTAGACGTAGACTATTTATTCCTATTCGCTCGAAGTGGAAAAACGAGGACAAAAGCATTCGAATAATAGTACAAACTGCTTGAATATCCGAATATACTCGTTTTGATATTCCTAAGATTATTTAGAGATATTTATGTTGTATATTAATATTTATTTATTTGTTATGCTACTTTACGATTACCGAATACGAGCAGTGCAGTATTCGCTTCTCACCGAAAACGAGCACTGCAGTGTTCGCTATTCACCGTATACGAATAGAATCGAGAAGCGACGCTCGCTGGTTCTCGTTTCTATTCGTTTCGTTGAACACTTTTTCGAATACCAAGTACCCGTACAGTATGTACAGTAGTGTAGTCGCCGAAATGAATATACTCATGCAGGACATTAATACAGACAATACCGCAGGTGCCGACGTGCCTTGTAAGCCTGCAGCTCCAGTCATCCTCGTTCACTATCGTACACTTTTCTAATGTGTATGCACTGTTTCGCTCAACATGTGTTACAAAGCACAGTTCAAGCGAACGGGGAATGGGGGCGTGGGGGAACCGACACTACTTGCAATCTGATTTCACCGGGCGACAGTATTTTTCAAACCGGGGAAAAATCCATATGTGCGTGAAACTAGAGACCAAATATAGTAATACTGCGTACTCAGTTTTCAATTTCTACATCCTTTATCCTTTTAAAAGGACTTCAAAATTTTGAAGGGGATAAAAAATAAAAAAATATAAAAAATACAGAGTAAGTATTTAGAATATGGCGATATGTATATCAAATGAAAGAGGAAAGGCTTAAAAATTTAAATCAAATTCTGCAAATATCTGTAAAAAAAAAGGTATGAAAAAGGACTTTCGAAAACTTTAATCCTTTATATCTTTAAAAATGTATATAGAATTTTCTTGAAAAGTATGTTAAAACCCAAAATCTCCTTGATCATGTGTCAAAATTTCATTACTCTAACTTTATTGGTTCGAAAGTTATTAAAAAAAAGGCGGAAGCTGCAATTCTAATGAAGTAAAAAAATTCTAATTTATTTGAGTATCAGTTTTTGAAATAATAAAAAGATACCAAATAGGGGCCACCGTTTAGATGTGACGTTTCACTGGTAAAATTTTATTAGCGTTGGACAAGGGGCGTGGCACTTTTCAAGCGACCTAAATGTTTTGATTAACTTTGGAACAGGTCACACATCAATGACATTTGGCAAAATCGATAGTGGGAACTAACAAAAAAAAATATTTTCTCGAAAATACAAAAATACGCTCCAACCGAAAAAAATTACCTTTTTTTTTCTTAATTTCCCGAAAATGGCGCCGCTGATTTCGCCAAAATCAATGAAATTGTTAGTTAGTTTAGAAGTTCTATGTTTCAAAAACTTGCTGTACAAATTTTAGATCAGTGGGACTAAAACTTGCCGAGATATTCTAATTCCATTATCAAAAACCAGTGTTTCGAAATAATTCGGTTTAAACTTTGCGTTACCGATATCATGCGGAACGAATTGACCATCAATAAAGCACTGCTGAAGGGGAACGGGTCATCAGAATTAAAAACCACTTGAGGGAGATATTCTTAACCCTCGGATGGACTTTGTCGTCTGGCCAGACGAAATGGTTCAAACAAATAAAAAACTCACAGATTCATCTCTCTTTTACAGTGTATTTGTGGGTAACTAAGTTAGTATATATGAACATAATTTGTATATATATATACTTACATATGTTGCCTACCATATTAACATAATTAACGTCATCTGTCATTGTGCTTTACCTTTGTCAGAAGCCTCGCCCAGTTTTCGTCTGGCCAGACGACAAAGTGCAAATGTGTAGTAACTATTTACTGCCCATCGGAGGGTTAAGACAGGGGGTCTATTTCACAAAAACAATTTTTTTGAAAATTTTGTAAATTTACACGTATTGACCCCTTAAAATGAACCAATTTCAAAAGTACGCATTTTATGTTTTCGCTCATTACGGACCATTTTCGATTAAAACGAACCATTTTGCCCATTTTGCATTTTATGAAATTTTCAAAATTCAGAAATTCGTCGCTGTAAGCCAATAATACAAAACAATTTTCACGACACACGTTTATTACAATTTGTATCTGATAAATTGTAATGTTACAGGTTACAAACATTGAATATTAAACCCTTCATGCTCCAGTTTATACATTGCAAATCCTAAACTGTACAACATTATTGTAAGAAAGAACTCGAAGCTGAATTCGCGATTCAACTTTGTGTTGCCGAATATTTTCACCGCAAGTGGTTGCAGTTTCAGACGCAAAACGTGTAGAGAGCACTGAAAGAAAATCCTCCAATTAGTTTTGATATCAGTGTAGTGACTATATATATGCATACCGTTCGCTTTGATCCGTTGCAGTAGCGACAAGAACACTCACTTTGCTGTTGAATGGAGGCAATGGTATGAAGATCGCCAGACAGTTGGGTCTCTTCGTACAACTCATCGTTAAGCGTGGCAATGCCGAAAACGTTCATTATGGGCAGAAGAATCGGTGGAGCAAAGACGACTAATAACACATAGATAATGACACCAAAAGGTTGCTGCGATTGTTTTACACTGCGAACGGCGCAGGTTATGAGAAGGTAGGTCCAACGAATTGTGCCGAAAATTTCGAAATAAACGAGCAACGGAAACCAGACGAATTGCCGCTCGAACAATTCATGTAGAACGTGGATGCGTTGAAGCAATCGTGCAATGCTTCTAAGCGATTTGTTGCGTTGTCGACAGTTCCTTTGCGATTTGAGCCGTTTCATTGAGTAGGAGTTGAGGTTCCGGTGCAGGCTGAGCAGTGTCAGTTGCATGGTCTGGTAGGCGCAGTAGAAGAGCTCGTAAACGAAGTTGTAACAGTGGACCGTGTCCATTGTTTGCTGGAGAAACAGCCCCAGCAAGAAAAGAACCAACTTCAGCCTCAGGGTGCACTTGAAATGCCGTCTTACACGGACATCGCGCCCAGTCAGGTTCAGTGTCTGGCGACGCACTTGCAGCGTCTCATTCACCAGTCGCTGCAGTGGCCGCCTGTACTTCTCCAGCAACACAAAAACGCAGAGGCGCGCGAGCCCATACAGGTGCGACCAGGCCAATAGGCCGATCAATGCGGCTTCCTGTGCCAAGAAAGTGTGATACTTTATCAGATTTTGTTTAAACATAAAAAGCACCTCAGCAACTGCACTCGCTTCCACGTCGCTTCGCAAGAGTAAACCAACTATGAACAACATGAAACACAGACAATTCCGCAGAAGCGTCTTGTAGGGCTGCAGCTCCAGTTGTTCTCGTTCACTGTCGTATTTGAACTGGAAAAGTTGCAGAGCTCTGCATGTGAAATAAAAGATTTTTGCACTTTTGTGAATAAAACGATTCGGCGGCGATCTGCTTCCATGTTGTTTTCTCCTTTGAACGTTTGACATGACTAAACTGGCGACTGGTCACAACTATAAACGAAACTGGCAAACGACTATGAAACAAAAAGTTAGGCGTACAGTGAAAAAATTTTGTATTTTCATTCTTGAAAGAAGAAAGAAAGAAGAATACAAATTTTGAGGTATTATACCACAGACCAATACATATGGGTTTTAAAAAAAATAGTTATTCAAGATTATAGAAGAATACATACATTTGAAGGGACCTTAATGACAGATTTTTGTTCTAAAAGTTTTAAACAGATAGTTTTGTCAAAAGGCAACAATATTCCTCTTTAATTTGATATTCATACCTTCATGCTTGCACAACTGAAAATAATTAAGTAAATTCGTTGAAATACAAATGTCCTTAAAATTTCAAAGTTCTTTTAAAAGTACATTAGAACAGAAATTTCAAAACTAAGTATGCCATGTTACTATGAGTGACCTCTAGGTCCATGCCTACATAATATTTTAGATGGGTCTCAACAAAAGTGGTGTTTTGTTGCACAGTGTAGTAAATTATTCCCGAAGCACATGTGTGCCGTTCGTTGTTGGCAACTCTTTGCTCAGTTGCCTAATTTTCATAATGTTGACATGTCAATTTGATCAACAATTCACCTCTAATAGGAAACTATTCAAAATAATGTTAATCCAATGAATATTCAATGCGTAATTGAATAAGTATGAAGGCTTCTCACACTTTTCTATAAGGAAGGATATTATGAATTTTCTGTTGATATTCAATTTCTGTTAAAACGTGGACAATATGTATTGAACTTATTTTCGACTAAATCTAATAACTTATTATATAATTTAAAGGCAACACACCAGCCATCTCCGAGATCAAGCCAGATCTATGTTACGTAGAAGAGCCAAAGAGGTCAAAATGTAGCTTCTTTGATAGAATGCAGAACTATAAAAGAAATCGCTGAGAACTTTTAAGCGATGTCAATTTTAATATCTAATCTTATAAGTATATAAAAAAAACTTAACCTTCTGTGTCGTGTCAGTGTTTGCGAAAACGGCTCATTCTTTCGGGAAAATTTTTTTTGTGTGATAGAAGATGTCAATGCGGTGGTTTATAGCGATATTACAAGTTTGTACGGCAGGTGGGCGTGGCACCTCCCATAGAACCTAAATTTTTAATATGGTATATCTTCGGAATTATAAGTCGGACAACATTGAAATTTAGTACAGTGTCATGGCGTAGACGTGTCGGTTGACCAGTAAAATTTACTGGGCGTTGGACAAGGGGCGTGGTACTTTTTAAAATCCAATGTAACTTTGGAACTAGAGCGTTCACATCAATGACACTCGGTACACACTTACGGTTTGGTCATGTCCTTCGGCAGGGGGAATAGCGTCATGGCGTAGACGTATTATTTCACAGGTTGTATTGTATGGGCGTTGGACAAGAGGCGTGGCACTTAATAAATACCGGTGTAACTTTGGAACTATAGCATTCACATCAATGATACTCGGTATCAAGTTATGATTTAGTCGTGTCCTTCGGCAGTCGGAATAAGGTAGATTCTGGACAAGAGGTGTGGCACCGCCCATACAACTCAACTCTTTAATAAGGAATCTCCTCGGAATCGTTAGCTGCACAGCATTGAAAGTTGGTGTACAGTCGTCTCATAGATTTGTCATTCTACTAATGAGCTTTGATGGGCGTTTGAAAAGGGGTGTGGCATATTTTTTATGACTCAACATTTCAGCAGAACTCTAAGTCGCAAATCAATGAAAGTTGGTACAAACTGTCCACTTAGTAGCACAACTCGACTAGAAGAAAGTTGTGCGCATTGGACAAGGGGGCGTGGTACCGTCTCCATTTTTTTTACATAGATTTTTTATCCAGACTGACTGACTGGTTGAGTGATTGATTGATTTATTATCGAAACGAACTCCGAAACGAACCGATGGGCCTATTTACTTCAACAATTGTAAAAATAATTGAAATAAATAAAGTTAGGCACGTGTTTCTCATTATTTTTAAAATCGAAATCTAACTGAATCAACAACAGGTGTTTTAACTTCAAACTTGGGGAAAGTACTTTAAATGTTAAATAACTCGATACGTGCTTTTCATTTTACCGAATATTAAAATTGACATTGACTTCAAACTTAGAGAAAGTACTCTTAGCGAGAAATAATGTTTCACTTTTTTGAAAGTCAAAATCTAACGCGGTCATCAATGGGTTAACAATTTGTATGGAGAAACAAGATTTATTGGCCGTTCTGACTTCAAACTTATCAAAAGCACTTCAGTCGGGAAATAATAACAAAGTGCTTTTAATTTTTTGAAAACCGAAACTCGAAGAATCGAAATCTGGTATACCAAGGGTTAAGCATTTGCTTGGAGTAAATACAAAAACACATAATTGAATGGACCTTCTGACAAAATTCAAAATTTTGAAAACACCCGAAATCAAAGATAGTTAGACATATGTTCTTTTTTTTAATCAAAATCTGATGGGCTCAACAATGGATAAGAATTCGTATATGAGGAAACAGAAGAGCTTGCGTGCAAAGCCGCAGGGTCCAGCTAGTACTTTTTAGATATTTTCCTCTAAGTTTTGCCAATTTCCAGATTTTTAATTTAGAAAAATATTTTGAATTAAAAGTGAAGTAAAAGCCTAAAGCGAAAATGGCCACATCATTTTTTATACTATTTTGAAAGTTTAAGCAACTTCTTGGTTACCATGTATTTTTTAATAATCAATAGACTAAAAAACAGAAAATTTGAGTTTCAATTTTTTAGAGAAAAAAGTTTCAACTTTGAGCCGCTTTTGCACAGACACTAATTGATTTTTTGCACAGATTTTTTGGGGTTTTCTTAGTTGGAGTTTTTTCTTTCAAATGACATCAAAATCGTTAAATTCTGAGATCATAAATTTTTTGAATTTTGTCTATGCAATGTTTCTATTTAAGAGTTTTCATAGATCAATTTTTATACATAACTCCAACTCGGACTTACATATTTCTGGCGTTTAAGTTAAATTTTGAGCTGTGGTGTATTCAGAGACCTATAGTGGAATTTTATGGCGAATAATTTTGTCGTACATTTTGTCCTTAAAAGTCCAGTTTCAAAGGACATTTTATAGCATTTTAAGAAAAAAGGGTTATATTGACCCATAAAAAGAGGAGCTAGAGGGTTAAAATGTTCCACAAAAATGTTGCTCGTAGTATTTTACATCAAATTGCTAAACACATTATATACCTCCAATTTAAGTTTACATGGTTTTCGTATGCCAATTCACAGTAAGAATGTCCAAATCAGGGAAAACTTTAAATCCCCTAAACAAAAATCAGATATAAACCTTCAAAACCATTTTTTTGTTTGGTCCGCTCTACCAGTATTTGTTGTCAGAACCTTGGTGTTTTTGTTGTTGTTGTTGTACAGTGTTATAGAAAAATTTAGTCCGTTTATTGATCAATTGTTTTCTTCTGTTCTTTTAAATCGCAGTCAGCAAAATGCGATTAAAGTAAACAAAAATCACATATCATGGCCTCAAGAAAGCGTTGCTATTCTTGAGACCTTTGTTGGCTTTTTTACATAAAAAAAAAAATTGTTTAAAACTTACTTGAATTTCCTTTCCACGTTCTGCATTCCCGCATTGCATATTCTGCGCTCATCTTTGTTGTTGACTTCGCCTCAACTCTCGAGTCCATTGTTAAGAAAATGTAACGGCCGAAATTTTAAACTTGCCATTTCTTTGCCGTATTTCCCACTCTTCCACTTCGCATTGGCACAGCGAGGTCTTTTTCGCCTCTGTGCCTTCTCGCAGTTCATGTCTGCGCATTCGCAACGCTTGGCGCGCTTCGTTGTGGCGTCGAACGGCACTTGGCCGACACTCAGTTGCCAATTGGCCGCGTTCAAACCAACTACGCGCAGCGCTTAAAATAAATCGCTCCATTCGCTTGGACCAGCCGCGCAGTCTTAACGGTGTTTCTTGTGTAATTTTATGTTGAGCGCAATTTCATTTAAAGTGCTTTCGTTCAACTCTTAAAGAAAATTCAAAGCGCGCCAAACATTCATTGTGAATAATTTTGTGAAAAAAGAAAAGTTGGAAAGAAAATGTGAGTGCGACGAATCGAGCCAGAAATTGACATAATTTTGTGGCTGTGGGTTTTTTTTTAAATGAGTGTAATGAAAATGATGGAAATGTGCAGACAATGCTGAATGGGAGATTATTACATTATTTGAAGAGATCATAGAGATCGTTAAACATTGAAGATGATTTTGAAAATTTTAAAAATTTAAGCAATCAGAATTGTGATTCATGAGATGAAGTAATATATTTTAGATATGGTGAACAATTCATTTAGAAATCTGTATAGGTAACTCCAAGTTGGTGGAACTGCAACCAGGAATCGGCTGTTGGGGCCACTTGTCATGCAGAAGTTGGAGTCTATGGTATCCAGCATTATATATGGTATCCAGTGGCTCACACTTTTAGTGTTCGAAACCTTTAAAATATCTGTTTGTTATAAAAATTGTGGTATTCTACTCAAAAGGTGTAAGTCAAGCTCCATAAAATGAAATCCTCTATGTATCACCTATGGAATCTGATTCCCATATTCCTTCTCTATGGTGAATTCAACAGATAATGGATTGACTGATTGAATGAGAACCAGATTCTGGGCAAAATCTTTTAACTGGGTAGAAAGTCATGCACGGAAACGCACGCATTGAAACACACATAAGATTCGAATTACCCCAGAAAATGTACCAGCTTTGAATTTCGATTGAACTGCTATGAGGAAAAGTGGTAAAAAAAAGCTGCCAATATTGATCTGAAAGTGTTAAAGACAGAGCTAGAAATATAAATATTAACACCATTAACAACTGGCACGACAGTAGAACTCTGCAACTATCGATTGTATCGATAGTTTCATTTTGACATCACTATCAATGGTTTCTTGGCACTATCGATACTATCGATTTTTTATGATGTGAAGGCAATGTCTCCAGAATATTCTATGCTGGCAGTGCTGCCACAGATATTCCGCTGTGATGTTCAAATATGTGGGTACAAGTAGAAACGACAATACTTAACTGATTTATCTGAAATTTAGACCCATTGGATGATATAACTATGAGAGGGTTTCTGGATGTTATTTATAGTATATGAACAAGAGGGCGTGGCACCGCTCGTACAACTCAAATCTATCATCTCTCGGATACCATTGAATTTTGGTACAAAATCGTTCCATGGATCTGTTTTTATGCTGGTGAAATCTCATGGGCGTTGAAGAAGGAGCGTGGCACTGATTCTGAAACAAACATTTGCTGATCACTTTGGAACTTTGGAATGAAATTCGGTGGGAATTCTCTGTTTGGACGCAACCTTTGACTGCAAAAATGGGTTACGCCTTGAACAAAGGGGCGTGGCATTGCCCATATAACTAAAATTTGTATTACTACAGAACATTACAGGACATTTCAGGACATTACTACATGGACATTGGAAGAGGAGCGTTGTTCTCTTCAAGCAACTCAAAATCTTTTTATCAAAAAAGAGGCATAGGTATCAAAATAGACGTCTTGGTAAAAGCTTTCAATATAAAATATTGTTCAGTAAAATTACCTGGTGTGTATTATGACATGAAATAATTTTTATTTATCGGACAGTGTTGATATTTTTTACTCAAACTATCGAAAATATCGATATCGGGCTAACTATCGACAGTTTCCCAGCTCTAAAATAAAATAAGTTGTTTTTGTCAGAGTTCGTCTTTTTCTTTTGAATTGTGATGCAGTAATCTGACTTACTGCAAGTCGAAGTGTGGATAAAATCTAGCAAGTTTCTTATGTTGACTGATTTGAGGTTGTCCAAGTTGTGAAAGAAAGGAGAACCTAAGGATGCAGTGACAGAGGAGGTGACTTATTTCATTGTGATTTTGTGCTTAAAATAACAAGAATTCAATCTCTGACCCTATTTATGTTTTTGCTTATTACGGACCCATTTTAAAGCAAACTTTCGATTAAAACGAACCACTTTGCACATTTTGCATTTGATGAAATTTTCAAAATTCAGAAATTCGTCGCCATAAGCCAATAATACAAAACAATTTTCACGACACACGTTTATTACAATTTTTATCTGATAAATTGTAATGTTACAGGTTACAAACATTGAATAGAAAACCCTTCATGTTCCAGTTTATACATTGCAAATCCTAAACTGTACAACATTATTGTAAGAAAGAACTCGAAGCTGAATTCGCGATTCAACTTTGTGTTGCCGAATATTTTCACCGCAAGTGGTTGCAGTTTCAGACGCAAAACGTGTAGAGAGCACTGAAAGAAAATCCCCCAATTAGTTTTGATATCAGTGTAGTGACTATATATATGCATACCGTTCGCTTTGATCCGTTGCAGTAGCGACAAGAACACTCACTCTGCTGTTGAATGGAGGCAATGGTTTGAAGATCGCCAGACAGTTGGGTCTCTTCGTACAACTCATCGTTAAGCGTGGCAATGCCGAAAACGTTCATTATGGGCAGAAGAATCAATGGAGCAAAGACGAATAATAACACATAGATAATGACACCAAAAGGTTTCTGCGATTGTTTTACACTGCGAACGGCGCACGTTATGAGAATGTAGGTCCAACGAATTGTGCCGAAAATTTCGAAATAAACGAGCAACGGAAACCAGACGAATTGCCGCTCGAACAATTCATGTAGAACGTGGATGCGTTGCAGCAATTGTGCAATGCTTCTCAGCGATTTGTTGCGTTGTCGACAGTTCCTTTGCGAATTGAGCCGTTTCATTGAGTAAGAGTTGAGGTTTCGGTGCAGGCTGAGCAGTGTCAGTTGCATGGTCTGGTAGGCGCAGTAGAAGAGCTCGTAAACGAAGTAATAACAGTGGACCGAGTCGGTTGTTTGCTGATGAAACAGCCCCAGCAAGAAAAGAACCAACTTCAGCCACAGGGTGCACTTGAAATGCCGTCTTACACGGACATCGCGTCCGGTCAGGTTCAGTGTCTGGCGACGCACTTGCAGAGTCTCATTCACCAGTCGCTGCAGTGGCCGCCTGTATTTCTCCAGCAACAAAAACACGCAGAGGCGCGCGAGCCCATACAGGTGCGTCCAGGCCAATAGGCCGATAAATGCGGCTTCCTGTGCCAGGAAAGTGTAATCCCTTGCCAGATTGTTTTTCAACGTAAAAATCGCCTCAGAAAGTGCACTCGATTCCACGTTGTTTTGCAGTAATAAACCAACTATGAACAGCAGGAAAAACAGACAATTCCGCAGAAGCGTCTTGTAGGGCTGCAGCTCCAGTTGTTCGCGTTCACTGTCGTATTTGAACTGGAAAAGTCGCAGAGCTCTGCATGTGAAATAAAAGATTTTTGCACTTTTGTGAATAAAACGATTCGGCGGCGATCTGCTTCCATGTTGTTTTCTCCTTTGAACCTTTGACATGACTAAACTGGCGACTGGTCGCAACTATAAACGAAACTGACAAACGCCTATGAAACAAAAAGTTAGGCGTACAGTGAAAAAATTTTGATATTTTCATTCTTGAAAGAAGAAAGAAAGAAGAATACAAATTTTGAGGTATTATAGCACAGACCAACATATATGGGTTTAAACAAAAAAATCGTTATTTCAAGATTATAGAAGGATACATACATTTGAAGGGACCTTACTGACAGATTTTTGTTCTAAAAGTTTTAAATAGAAAATTTTGTCAAAAGGCAACAATATTCCTCTTTAATTCTATATTCATACTTTCATCCTTGCACAACTGAAAATAATTAAATAAATTCGTTGAAATACAAATGTCCTTAAAATTTCAAAGTTCTTTTAAAAGTATATTGGATCTGAAATTTTAAATACCGAGTATGCTAGATTGCTATGAATGACGTCTAGTTTCACGTCTATATCATCTTTTGAATGGGTCTCAACAAAAGTGGTGTTTTGTTGCACGGTGTAGTAAATTATTCCCGAAGCACAAAGTGTGCCGTTCGTTGTTGCCAACTCTTTGCTCAGTTGCTTAATTTTCATAATGTTGACATGTCAATTTGATCAACAATTCACCTCTAATAGGAAATTATCCAAAATAATGTTAATCCAATGAATATTCAATGCGTAATTGAAAAAAATATGAAGGCTTCTCACACTTTTCTATGAGGAAGGAAATTATGAATTTTCTGTTGATATTCGATTTCTGTTAAAACGTGGACAATATGTATTGAACTTATTTTCGACTAAATCTAATAACTTATTATATAATTTAAAGGCAACACACCAGCCATCTCCGAGATCAAGCCAGATCTTTGTTATGTAGAAGAGACAAAGACGTCAAAATTTAGCTTCTTTGATAGAATGCAGAACTATAAAAGAAATCGCGGAGAACTTTATGGCAACGTCAATTTTAATATCTAGTTATCTATATACATATAGATATACATATAGATAATTAGATATTTCTCTATATTTATCTATAATTTGTTTTTTGTATATAAAAACGTCGAGCTTATTTTCAAAGCCCATTGAGGCCAAACACTCTGCAACACGTTCAAGGGAATCGTCCAAAACGAGGTCTTACGAATGAATGCAAGGCTTGTCTGTAATCAATTGTAATCGCCCCCTAAAAAGTCAAACAAACGGACCTACCGCAATCTGCAGCAATGACAGTCGTGCAGACAGGAAATGCCAAGCACGTTTCAGTGCATGCAACAACAACAATGCAAATCACGCGCGTTATTGCAAAAGTGTCACAATACATTTTTTTTATACTACTGTCTTACGCGATGATTGCATTCGAGTTGCCAAAACGTGTGTGCAGAATAATAAAAAAAAATGATCAAAAGTAAAACAAAAGCAAAAAAACGGTCAAAGCGAAAAGCTCGAATGGTTAAACGCAAACGATGCACACAATAGCTGCATAAATAAACGTTTGTCAAAGTGCAAACATTGAACGTAATTGACATTTTATCGTAATAACGCCCACTTCACTGACCGACTCGCACTGTGACTGACATTTTTCGAATACCAAATTAAAGCCAAAGCAAAGTTTTGAAAAAAGCGCTGCGACTCAACTGTTGTGATTGCTGCTTGCATACACTTTTATTGTTGTTATTATTTAATTTTGTTATTTGTTGTTGTTATTTGTTTTTGTTATTTGTTGTTATTATTTAATGTTGTTATTTGTTGTTGTTATTGTTTGTTTTTTTATAGCCATGTAGTAATTGTTGTATGCGCTTTGCAGTTTGAAGTACTTAATTGTGGTTTGGGGTCAGGTTTGTTATTGTTGTGTTGGCTGCTGCAATCGTTGTTGCTGGCCGTTATACGGCAAACAATTACACCAGTTCACAAAGTGGGCTAAACTTTTGCCGCACAGAAATAATAAATATGCTTCCGTATGTTTTCAAAGACATTTGTGAATTGTTAGACTGTTTCAGTTTTCGTTTGGCAAAATAGTTAGTGAGACAAGGTTAAGTTAGGTTGAGATTATTTGCCATTATTTCTAGACGCTATTTGCGTTGCGAGAAGTACTTAAGGTATGTAAAATACGTATTTGTACCGATCCATTTTGTAACTAAAATGTTATATTGACGCTAAATATATTTTTTAAGTCCGTGATTAAAATTACTAATTTATTATTTGACTCTAATAAATAAATAAATGATCGATGATTGTTTTAATTTTTTTCATTTGTTATTTTGTTCTAAAAACTCTATTTTTACAGAGTAACAGATCCACAATTTCTTTCTATTTCTTGAATGAATTTACAAATATAATTAATTATAAATGAAACAAATGAAATGAATGTAAATATAAATAAATAATCAGAAAACAATTAATCAATTAAACAATTAACTAATTTATTGATTTTCCATTAATTTTTAATTTATTTAAAGTCAGATTATTCGAAAATTACAATTTGAAATTGTTTAGAGTGCAAAAAATATTGATGATAGTTTAGGTTATAATGGGGTTTAACAGAAAGTAAAGTGAGTGCGAATTCTACAGGGATCGTCAGGTTTCCAAAACCTTGGAGCACATTATCTGTTTTTGTTCGGCTATTTCAAGACTACTCTTGGCAACACTCAGGGCTCCCAACTTTACAGGACTAAAAGAAGTTACATTGCTAGAATCAATGACTGGATGCGCACAAGTTCACAGGACTAGACAAAATGTTGTCTCTAGGACCGAAGTCCCTGTTCAGGTTTGCCAAAAAGATTCGTCTTCTAGTGAAATAAAAATACAATTCGTGAACTGAAGATCCGTTCACCGGATCCGTTCTGGTATCTTTAAAAACCCAATAGGGGTCTACGTGTGGGTATAACAGTCCTTCAACTACACTTAGATGTCTGCCAAAGTAAAGTTAGATTAAGTTAGGTTAGGTTTGCGAGTAAGTTGCTTACTAATCAAATGCAGAAAACTCCGCCTGGTAAAGGGTCTTCCCGGCTTAATCGAGGCAAGATCTGAGCTTCGAATAAATTTGGGCAGTCAATGTAACAGATCCCACATTCCAAAGCAAGATGCTTGAACAACTCCTCAGCATCTTTGCAGTTTAATCGATGCATGATCTAATCTTTGAATAAATTTGGGCAGTCCATGTAATAAATCTAACAGTCCAGAACAAGATTCATCAACAATCACATTGCTATGTTAGTTTTTTAGCACAGAAGCTGTTCTTGTGATTTCATTCACTCTTCTTTTTCGTAATTTCCTGCGGTAAACTAAGATTTTCAATTGGAACGCCCTGTTGAAATTTCTGTGAGAATGTTAATCATCTATTTGTTGAACTAAAGAAGGCTCTAAGTTTTCTTATGGTTCAGAATCAATTATATTGATTTGGACAGTGGAGCGTTTTAATAAACTTGTATACGTGTGTAAGAGTAGAGCAAAAGTGGATATTTGTCAGACCTGATATGGCAGCATCATTGACTTGTTTTAACTACCAACGAAAATTTCGGAGTTTCATATAAGTAATCATCGTTTAGGAACAAATAAGGTAAAGTTAAATTTAGGGTACAGAGGCGGTCAAAGCATTAAAAGACACACTAAAGTCAGCCAAGAGGCAACTTTTAGCTTTGAAAAACGTCCCAAGCTTTACAACTTTAAATCCCAAACTCAGAAGAAAATACTCGAAAACTCGTGAAATTTCCACGACTTTCTTAAAAAAAAAGAGCTACGCATATCTGGGGAGTGAGAAATAAGATGTGAGATGTGTGTGAAAACTGAGATATGTCGAAGAAGTGAGATATTTGTACGAAATGAGATATATGTATGAACTGAGATATGCATAAGAAGTGAGAAGAAATAAGACATTTGTATCAAGTGAGATATATGTGAGGACTGAGACATGTATGAAAATTGTAAATTGAGACATGTCTGGGAAGTTAAAACTGAAATATGTCTCGGAAGTGAAGTATGTGTGAGAATTGAGACATGTCTGAGAAATGAGATGTGTCTGAGAAGTGAGATTGTTCTGGGAAGAGAGATATGTATGTCTAAGAAATGAGATATGTGTCTGAGAACTGAAATATTTGTGAGAAATGAGATGTGTTTGAAAACTGAAATATTTGTTGGAAGTGAGATATGTCTGAGAACTGAGATATGTCTCAGAAGTGAGATAAGTCTTAGAACTGAAATATGTCTGAGAAGTGAGATATGTATGGGGAGTAAGAAGTGAGATATGTCTAAGAAGAGAGATGTGTGTATATGTGAAGTGAGACATGTCTGATAGATAAAATGTGTCCGAGATGTGAGTTATGTCTGAGAAGTGAGTTATGTCCGAGAAGTGCAATGTGTCTGAAAAGTGAGATCTGTCTGAAAACTAATATATGTCTGAAAATGAGATATTTGTGAGAAGTGAGATGTATGAGAGATCTTAAATATGATTGAGGTGTGAGTCTCTAAAAAGTGAGATGTGTGTGAGGAGTGAGATATGAATATATCTGTGGACTTTTGACAAAAGCACTTAAGTCGACTTAAGTCAAATTTCCAATTTTTTAATCATAAAGAAACAATTTCAAGACGCTTCTTTTGGTGTAATCGGTTTGTTTCTATTACATTTAGTTACAGAGATATGACGTGTATAATTTCAAGCTATCTGAAAAATTACGCTAAAATTTTTCGAAAACTTTGTAAAGAAATTAGAGTAAATAATCAGTTTATCATTATCTGGTAATCAAGTTATATTTTTCATTTCGCGTATGTAAAACAAACTATAATGTTAATGCTCCAATTTTGCGAGCTTTGACTGAGGATAATTTTTACTCAAATTTAAGTAATAAATTTTTCATCTTCTAGAGATGTTTCTAGGAATTTGCTTGAAAGACTAGAAGTAAATTAATTTGTATCTTACTGTTTCTGTATGAAAAGTTAATGAAATCTAGGCCATTTCCTTAAATAAAAAAATATAAATAAATTCAAAAAATATATATATCAATCTTGTGAGTCTACTACTCACAAGATTGATATATATTTCAAGCATTTCGAATATATTTCTATTTTTTCCATTTTCGATGAACAGTGAAGAAACGTCAAATCCATCTATATCGACTTTATCGAAAACTAAAACTAGTTAAAAAACTTCAGGTTACATAAAACAGACAGCTCAGAAGGTGCAATCGGAGGCCTCGAAAAGCCCATTGTGACGCCCGAGAGAGTGTAGACAAGCCAATGCCATTTTGAGTTCTGTGTTGGCTGGAACCAATATGGCTTGTAAGTCCTGTAAATCAAAAAACTCCTTCTGTGTCGCTGGTATCGAAAACCGCGTTTGCTAGTGTAATCATGAAATAATGATTTGTGTATTAAGAGTTGTCATTGTGGTCCGATTGCAGAGTGCATGCAACTCATCGGAGCAACACAAATCTTGGGCCGTTGTCAATTGTTTGTTTTGTTGGCTGGCTAAGTTTTAGGCTGTTGTCTTTGCGTCTTGGTCGAGTTGTTGTTGTAAATCTGCTTTATGGTAGCGTCGGCCTTGCTTTTCATCTCTGAAATTTCTGCCTAATTGGTCTCAGTGTCAATTTGGTTTGGCAGCAGCTTCAACTTTGAGTTTGATGCAACTTTTGCTGCGTCTTTCCTCTTCTTCGTCTTCTTCTTCTTCTCTTGTACTTCTGTTTATTTTGATTTGTTTTATCTGAAGGGTTACCTGTTACAACGAAAACCTATAAAAAGTCCAAGTCAAGGTCTACTTGCCACTTCTGGTTTGATTACAAACAACTCAAAACTTTACAAAAAAGTCCTTAAAAGCCCAAATGTCTTTTAAATTGAATTTATTGCACGCAAAACGAAGCGTTTTACTTCTTTTATTTTTATTTTTCTTGCAATTGTTTGCGTTTTTAAGTTTTGCATATGCGAAATGCGTTCACCGGCCGACTGACCTCAATTTTTTTTCGTATTTTTTTTACTTTTGCTACACGAAAGTAAAAGAAAAACCACAAAGTTGCTCAGTGCTGCTGCAGTTGCAACAATAACGAGCTTTTACTTAACGCACAGCCGGCGGACAGTCAAAGAAAAATGAAGCGGCAGACAAACCAAACCAAAAGCCGCAAGCTAAGCTGACCGAGGAGATGGCGAGACGGGAAGAGCGGAGCAGAAGCGCGAGTTGTCGCTGCACATTCCAATGCAACAAACAACAGACAACAACAGCAGCCAGCAGCAGCAAAAAATTACATAATCAAGTTGCAAGTAGCGAGCGGTGAAGCGCTCACAACTCAGATGGAAAGTGGTGAGGCAGACGAAACGCCAATGGGCCGACGAAGTTGCAGTGGACCGTTGCGGTAATAGTGGCGACGGGCAATGTGTGTGACCGGAGCGTGTAAAAGTGGTCAGTGAAGTAGCAATTTGAGCAATTCGCTACTGAAACAATAATCAAATTTTACAGCAACAACTACATAGAAACTATTTAATCGAATTGTATAAATCACAACAAAGAATGAACAATAATAGCAGGAAAATTTTCTATATCGAAATGTTGAGTTTCTTGCTGCAATAATTGTAAAAACAATAAAACTTGCAGCAACCACAAACCTGGAAGAAAACTGAAATGTGATATGGCAGCAATCAGCAACAATAGAAGTTATTGCTTGCATTGCATGGGTTTTCATTACAATTACGAAATTGAAATTTTATATTTTCCACAATATTCATTCGTAACCTCAAAGTTAATTAATTTCGTTAGTTTACTTAGTTAAGTCAGTTTAGTTAGTTAGTTAGTTGAGTTTAGTTAGTGTAGTTAATTTAGTTAGTTTATTTAATTAACTTAGTATTAATTAATTATGATTAATTAATAATAAATTAATAATTCTTACTTAATAATTCTTACTTGAATTAATTTAATATTTAATTCAGTAAGTTTGGTAAGTTTAGTAAGTTTGTTGGTTAGTTTATGTAGTTTACTTAATTTAAATAGTTTATATAATTGATTTAGTTATTGATTAAATAATAATTAATTTATAATTTATTCATAATTAATTAATAGTTAAATAATAATTCATTTGGTATTATTTTTAGTTGAATTAATTTAATATTTAATTTAGTTAGTTTGGTTACTTTGGTTAGTTTGTAAGTTAGTTAGTTTATTTAATTAATTTAGTATTGATTAATTAATAATAAATTTTGTATTATTATTCATTGAACTATTTTAATATTTAACTTAGTAAGTTTAGTTAGTTTAGTTAGTTTAGTTAGTTTAGTTAGTTTAGTTAGTTTAGTTAGTTAAGTTAGTTTAGTTAGTTTGGTTAGTTTAGTTAGTTTAGTTAGTTTAGTTAGTTTAGTTAGTTTAGTTAGTTTAGTTAGTTTAGTTAGTTTAGTTAGTTTAGTTAGTTTAGTTAGTTTAGTTAGTTTAGTTAGTTTAGTTAGTTTAGTTAGTTTAGTTAGTTTAGTTAGTTTAGTTAGTTTAGTTAGTTTAGTTAGTTTAGTTAGTTTAGTTAGTTTAGTTAGTTTAGTTAGTTTAGTTAGTTTAGTTAGTTTAGTTAGTTTAGTTAGTTTAGTTAGTTTAGTTAGTTTAGTTAGTTTAGTTAGTTTAGTTAGTTTAGTTAGTTTAGTTAGTTTAGTTAGTTTAGTTAGTTTAGTTAGTTTAGTTAGTTTAGTTAGTTTAGTTAGTTTAGTTAGTTTAGTTAGTTTAGTTAGTTTAGTTAGTTTAGTTAGTTTAGTTAGTTTAGTTAGTTTAGTTAGTTTAGTTAGTTTAGTTAGTTTAGTTAGTTTAGTTAGTTTAGTTAGTTTAGTTAGTTTAGTTAGTTTAGTTAGTTTAGTTAGTTTAGTTAGTTTAGTTAGTTTAGTTAGTTTAGTTAGTTTAGTTAGTTTAGTTAGTTTAGTTAGTTTAGTTAGTTTAGTTAGTTTAGTTAGTTTAGTTAGTTTAGTTAGTTTAGTTAGTTTAGTTAGTTTAGTTAGTTTAGTTAGTTTAGTTAGTTTAGTTAGTTTAGTTAGTTTAGTTAGTTTAGTTAGTTTAGTTAGTTTAGTTAGTTTAGTTAGTTTAGTTAGTTTAGTTAGTTTAGTTAGTTTAGTTAGTTTAGTTAGTTTAGTTAGTTTAGTTAGTTTAGTTAGTTTAGTTAGTTTAGTTAGTTTAGTTAGTTTAGTTAGTTTAGTTAGTTTAGTTAGTTTAGTTAGTTTAGTTAGTTTAGTTAGTTTAGTTAGTTTAGTTAGTTTAGTTAGTTTAGTTTAGTTAGTTTAGTTAGTTTAGTTAGTTTAGTTAGTTTAGTTAGTTTAGTTAGTTTAGTTAGTTTAGTTAGTTTAGTTAGTTTAGTTAGTTTAGTTAGTTTAGTTAGTTTAGTTAGTTTAGTTAGTTTAGTTAGTTTAGTTAGTTTAGTTAGTTTAGTTAGTTTAGTTAGTTTAGTTCGTTTAGTTCGTTTGGTTAGTTTAGTTAGTTTGATTAATTAAGTTAGTTACGTTAGTTTAGATAAGTTAGTTATATAAGTTGGTTAAGTTAACTTTGTTAGTTAGTTAGTTTAGTAAGTTGAGTTAATTTAGTTAGTTTATTTAATTTAGTATTGTTCTATTAATAATAAAGTGAATTAATAATTAAATTAGCATTATTATTAATTGAATTAATTAAATATTAATTTAATATTTAATTTAATTTTTATTTAGTTTAGTTAGTTAGTTTAGTCAGTTTAGTTAACTTCGTTAGTTAGTTAGTTTAGTTAATTTAGATAGTTATTCAAGTTTAGTTAATCAAATAGATTAGTTTAATATTGATTAATTAATTATTAATTATTAACTTAATTAATTTTATATTTAATTTAGTTAGTTAAGTTAGTTTGGTTAGTTTAGTTAGTTAAGGAAGATTAGTTAATTCAGTATGTTTATTTAGTTAGTTGGGTAGTTAGTTCATTAATTAGTTGAATAGTTAGTTAGTTAATTTAATAGTTGCAATTAATTACAAATATTCCTTAGACCCCTTTACTAGATTAGAACCTCCAAAATTTGTTTTTGTTTGTTTTGTTTTCAAAAATATTTTGTATCAAATTCGAATTTAGTTACAATCACCAAATATTTTTTAAAAATATTGTTATCATATTGATAGTGTTGCACCATAAATACTTTTTTTTACATATTTTTCACCTGAGGGATACTTAAAAAAAGTTTACATAATTTTTAATTTAAGGGTTTGTTTCACTTTTAACAACTCAAATTCATAACAATTAAAATTTTCAGCAAAATTCTCTCCTTGACGACACTGAAATCCTGAAACACACTCATCCTGATTTCAATCCACATGACTTGAATTGAAATAATATTCCACCAACAAATGCAGAAATGTTACAACAACACTTCAACAATGTCGTTATTAATTGTTGTATGAAAATAACTGAAATACCAGACACAATAACAAAACAAACAACAATAACAACAACACTAGCAGCAATAACAACAAGTTTTTCCAACAAATACAACTACTTACTAAAACAACAACAACAACGAAGCAGACAACAAACGCATGGCCGGTGCAACAATAACAACAACAACAACTATAACTGTTTTGGCCACAGCCAAACAACAACAACACGCATTGCTGAAGTTCAAGAAATCACATGACGCCCGATCGTGAAGGCAAACACAATTTTTAATTAGCAATGAAGAAAAGTCATGTGCCGGCTTCAACCACACACAGACACACACACACACACACACATACACACACACATACACGTAATATGCAGCAGCAGCAACAAGGAAATTGCATTCGTCTAGGCGAACGAGTTTTCCACTTTCGGCCACCAGCCGCAGCAGCCGCAAACAGCTGACAGTGGAAAACTGTTGCTCTGGAAAAATTGCAACTTCTTGTCGACGCGCAACAGCGACGGCAACCAATTGCGTAAAGGAAGAGCAGCCAGCTGCGCATTTGGCAGCAACTGTCGCCAGCTGGCACCACAGCCCACTGCGGGCGAGTCGAAAACCGGCAGCCAAAACGGCGCGTTGCAGCGCGCAAAAGGGAAGCGGCCGACGCGTCAGCTGACCGCTGCGCACGCGGAAATGCACTGAGCGCGTCGTGTGTTGCTGCCAGCAACAGCAGCCAAGTTGCTGGTGACAGCGCATGCAAAGCGCCACGCACGTCGCACACAACATTCAGACCCAAATTGGCATCGAGCCTACAATGTTTACATAACATCAACTACAATAACAATTAGACAACAAACATCAGCAACAACAACAATGACAACCGCCAGGCCAAGTGCTGCTAATCATAAATTAAGCGCCTCTCATAAGCAACAACTCAAGCGTGCAACACGTTCTGCGCGCCACAACAAAACGTTTATGCTGCTTCTTTGTTTTTGTTATTTCTATTGTTTCTGCTTGCTAATGTTTTGCTTTTTCTTTTATTGTTGTCGTTGTCTGACCGAAGTGCCATCATCATCAACAACCACAACAACAATAACAACAGCCACTGAAAGCCATAGCAACAAATGAAAGCAACAACAGGGGGAATTTTGTTGTGGCATATTTGCCACTGTTGCCATCGGGAGCATTTGTCAGCAATTTTGTAATCGCTAACATATGCAAAATTGTTATTTTTGGCGCCGTTGTGGCTGCGATGGCCAGTTGAGCGTCATTGATGAACGTTTTTATTCAAATTTGTTGGTTCAAGCCACCAATCAACACTAAGACGTTCAATCCCAAAGAATTTTGAAGCGTAATTAAGATTGTTTTTTAAATTGCAGTACAGAAATTCCATGAATTTTGGGGATTTTTATTTACTACGTAAACTTTTAGTGTACAATTTCAATTTCCTGAAATTCCGAAACATTTCAAGATTCCTAAATTTTTTTACGTAACTTTTTATTTTTCATTAAAACTTTCTATATGATTTTTCAGTTTTTATGTACTTTTTACCTGAATTTTTATGTACATTTTTCAACTGAAAATTTTAGAGATTTTGAAAATTTATTTTAATTTATAAGGGAGAGGGCTGGGTTGTGAACCAGGCTGGGGTGTGAACCATTGCCGGTTTTTCTTTCCCTAATTGACATATCGCCAATCTTTCAACTGTCAATTTTGTCTTATGATATGACTCTGCTTTTGTGGTTACACCGAAGTACAAACACGTATTGCTTGTGGCAGCAATCGAGTTTGAAAGACATCGTGTTTGAAAATCGACTGCGAAAACTTGTTGGCTTTTTTTTAAAGTGCTATCCAAGTGACTGAGCTTATTGCAAAAAGGTCTGTGTAATACATGTTTATTTAGTGTTTTGATTCTATTTTACGATGCAATATTTGTTTATGTCGAATTATGATTGGAAGTGTCGTTTATTTTAAAGTTTCCAAAATGGCATCGTGGTTGGGCTGTGAACCACTGAGGTGGCTGGGTTATGAACCACCTGTTTTTCGTACTACATTTGTTCTAACACTGTCAAATATGGACGGATATATAAAAATAAAGTAATTTTATATAATTTCACTCGATTTCGTTGTGTTCACTTGAAGTGAGCCAATACGAGAACACGTTCCTATTTCACATGCAAACATTCCGACACAGATTAGGATGAAAATTTAAAAAATTGAGCAGTTTCATTCATTGCGATTTTTTGGCCTAAGAGGCGTCATTATAACTTTTTTTCACCTCTTGAGGCTTCCTGATTAAATAAATTCTCAATGTACTTAAAAATTATGGGGGTTTTCTTCGTATTTTCCGACTTTAATAGGGATTTTCCAGATGGTTCACAACCCAGCCACTTTTTTGAAAAAGCGAAAAATCACGTTCTTAGAAAATTGGACGTAGAGAGTTAAATTTCAATCAAAACGGTAATCTGTCTTCATAACAAAGTTGCGTTATATATTCACCTTTCCAACGGTATCTTCGATTTTTCGATATCTTTATTCTGTGAAAAGTTAGAGCCAAAAAACAAAACCCCTGTTCACAACCCAGCCCTCTCCCTTATATATTAATGATCACTTTTTATTAATTTGACGTTATAAAAAAATTAATCTGACGTTAAAAAGTATGGAAAATATTCTGAAATAACACGAAATTCGTATAAAAATTATAGCAAACAAAACACAAATAATTTTGGGACAACTTAAAAGTGCCGAAATCGAAGGATTTAAGTATCAGAGTATTGAAAAATTCCATTAATTTCCTATTTGATTTAATTTGCGGTTTCATTGATTGTTAATGTTCCAACAAAAACCCTTAGGCAACAAAGTTTTTTTCCATAAGCACTAAGAACCACGATTGCCAAAATTGGTTAGTCAAAAAAGGTAAATTTTTTTGCGTTTGGTTACTTTTTTGTGTTTGATTACTTTTTGCAAGAGAATTGGTACAAACATTTCGAAAAAAACAAAAACAAAGGGAGAGTGTTAGAAATTTCGTTTTCTTTTTATATGGTTACATTTTTGATACTTCTTTGATAAAATCTGTTTAAACAAATTTTGGTCGAGCGACAACCGTGCTCAGAGCTCAAACATGGAGTGCTTTGAATGATCACATTGTAGACAGGTTTTGGCTGAGGTTCATTCTATGTGACATATTAAATCTATAGACAAGTCTACATTTTCTTAAGTTTGTTTATCTGTATGACCTCAAATCATGGAATAAATAAAAGAAATTAAAGCCCTAGTCAGCAACAACAGTACAGGAAACTCAAAAATCTCCACTCTGACCAAAACCATGTAAAAGAAGTTCAGTTCAACTCAGACAATAAAACGACGAGAAATGTACAAAGTAGTGGAAAATATTTTGTACAGAATTGCGCCCAAAGCAATGTTCATAGATTTCGAAACACAAACCTATGACGTTGTAAATTCCCATTGAGCAACTCAGATTCACAATGGTCTAAGTATTCAAAGTACTATAAAATTTCTTATTACAAAATAAAATTGCTTATTTCTTATTCATACAAACAACTTCCCCATTTCATTATTCTACAAAGATTTGGTGGTTTTCTTCATAATTTACCTCAATTTCTAATGTTGATATATTGTTTTCAGTTATGATCCCACTTGAGTTTTTTATACTTTTGTCTGTAAAGATGTGGAATTATTACATCAGACATATAGAAACATAAAAGTCCATTAAATCAATAACCGCAGTCATGTCACATTAAACCTTTTGGATCCCAAGAAGATATCAGACACTTACAAGAATTTGAGATCGTAGCTCTTCCACTTGCGGCATATGTTATTAGATAGGTGAATGCTCAGCATTCGAACATTCCAGGCTCTGACAAGGTGCTTTGATAAGATGTCTGGGAAGAGAAGGGAATGAGCTACTTGAACTCTGCTTTACAAAAGCGACTGATCGGCTAAAAGAGATCCTCCAGAGTTCTTTGAAAGTTTGATTCAGGGGGCCAGCTATTATAGGCTGCAGAAACACCAAATGGTGGAACACTGGCCAGATCTATATACTTCAAGTAGTTAAAAGTCGGAGCCGTTGTATCCCAGAATGGACATGTCAGCATGCCACTCTCAGCCAGTGGCACACACTACATTTCCTACACAACTTTTGGGCTTAATACCATTCTAATATCAATAATCAATATTTTTTAATTACAGAAAATGTATTTAATATTTTTGGAAAAATACAAAAATATCACTTTTTAATTTTATTTAACCATTATTAGAAGAAACAGGGTTTTGATCAAACGCGCTCAATTCGTAGACTACAATTAGAACAGACGCTTTCCCTAATATCGCTGCAAATTATTGGAAAATATTTTGGGGATAACAGTAAAATCTTTGTAATTTACTTTGAATGCACTTCTAAAAATATTAATTTGTTGGTGCCTACTTAAATTAAACCCATAAATCAATCGTAGCTTTTGCTATTAGATGACAAATTGCTTTAAGGCAAGTTTGGCGTCAAAAGGGTTAAAAAATCTTTAGTTGGTGCTCAAGTACCACATGCTACTTGTACCTGTACAGCTGTCCGAAATAAGTATTTCAATACAGCGATCGTCCAGTGGCAATTTTATTTAAGCCCACGCATTGCCAGCAGTTTGTATATCATGCTGGGTTTTTCTTTCTTTACATTCACAAGGAAATGAAAAATGATAACGCATTTCCACAGACCTACCAACAAAACGACAACAAAGCAAACACAAAAAAAATGTGTACAACAAATGACTGCACTACGCTCCACAAGCAGCCATCATCACCTGCAATGCGAGACCAAAATTCAATGTTAATGAAAATAATGTAATCACTTTCACTCCCACAATGGCAGCCATTGTGCCCACTGTACACTAATAACCGGCGACCAAAACTCATTTCGGCCGCAGTTGGTCGCATTGCGACAAAGTGGCCGGCAACCATGTGAAGCTGCCGTGAACAGCGCGTGCCGCACTCATGAAAGAATTCACTGCCCCCTTCCTCACTTTCGCGCAGCACTTGCATTTTTTTTGGGTCTATCAAAGAAAATTGCTACAAATATTTTTTATTACGGGCTTTTGATGGTCTCGAATTGGCACATTGTGCGCTCTGCGGACTATTAAACTGGCGCACGAATGCGTTCAAATGTTCAACTTGAGTGTATTAGTGTGTGTGTGTGTGTGTAATGTGGGTTAAACGATCTGTTGGCATGGAACCGAATGAGTTGTACTATAAACTTGCTAAACATAGTTGAGGTAATGACTTGGCTGTGGATCTGAATCAAGAGTTGGTATAATAAAGAAAAAAACCCATTAGACTTTATACAAGCAATTTTAAATAAGCAGAACTATGGTAACAAAATTTAATAAATAAATAAATAAATAAATAAAATGAAAATTTCCACAGATCTAAACGGTTACAATTTCGTTACAATGGTTTCAGTTTAAATTAGCCATGGGATCATTGTTAGACTTGGCCAACCTGTTGGTGTCTTTTTTAAACAAACAAGAAGAAGCTGCAAACATGCAGCATGATGCTTTATTTGGAATCATGAGCAGACTCGGACTGGGTGTCTCTTCCTTATTTCTTCTTCTTCTTGGTTGAAAAAAACACCAACTCCGAGTCTACTAACGATCTCATGGCTCTTGAAGCAAAACAAGACATCTTACAATTTTTGAAACTCTCAAATAAAGTTGAATTTTTTGATTCTGAGAAGAAATTAATTCATCATAGAAGACAACTAAATACCAGGTATATTAGTATGAAGTGAGCCTCAAGATACAAATGTCTCGATAGGGAATATTTGTTGTGAACGAGCCTAAAATTTTTTTTGTTTTCTTGCTATGACATCTGTCAAGCATATTTAGTATACATCAAGTCATTGAACAAACAATATTATATATATATATATATTTTTTTTTTTCATTTCGTTAAAAATTTCGAATTTTGTACCAGAAATCATCACTATTTACGGAAAGCATTAATTTTTTGAGTTCATTTGAAGAAAAGTGCTGTGAGGCATATGGTGATCATGCTCTATCATCTCTCTCTATCTATCAAGAGCAACATGCAAAAGATGGTTTCAACGGTTCAGAAATAATGATTTTGATGTGAGAAAGTTTGGAGATGCCGAATTGCAAACGATATTGGATAAAGATGACACTTTGAGTCACAAGCAAATGGCAGAAATGTTAAATGTTGCACAAGCAACAATTTCTGTTCGTTTAAAAGCTATGGGAAAGATCCAAAAGTGTGGAAAACATGTGCCACATGAATTGAATGAAAGACAGATGGAAAACCGAGTAAACACTTGTGAAATTTTGCTTCAAAGACACGAAAGAATCAATCAATTTGCGAATTGTTACTGGCGATGAAAAATGGATCTCTTTTAAGAATCCTAAACGGAAAAAATCATGGGTTAATCCGGGACAACCTTCAACATCGACTGCAAAACCAGATCGACAATGCGAAACCGTTAATACTGATCGCTACCGAAAAACGACCAGAGTGGGCCAGAAGACACGGCAAGGTAATTTTCCTCCATGACAATGCACCACCTGCACACAAAGCAAGACCGGTTCAGGATACAATCAAAGCACTTGGCTGGGAGCTCCTACCCCATCAGCCGTATTCACCAGACTTGGCTCCTTCCGACTACCATATTTATTTTCATCGATGGGACACGCATTGGCTGAGCAGCACTTCGATTCCTACGAGGAAGTAGAAAATTGGGTGTGTGATTGGTTTGCTTCAAAAGACAAACAATTCTATTGGCGCGGTGTCCACAAATTGCCTGAAAGATGGACAAAATGTGTTCCCATTAAAAATTAGTGTTTTGTTTTCGCAAAAAAGGCTCACTTCATACTGATATACCTGGTATATTTTTTTATATTTATATTTATATAAAAATCAAAATATAAAACTTATTTTTTGATTTTTACTCTGCGCTCACCGAATAAAAGTTATTTGTTGAGTTGTTTTTTTTGGATCATAAAATACAAATTATTTGAGTTTAATTTTTAAAAGAAAAACTATGCGGTGAGTTTTATTTTTCACTTGCAGAATCAGAGCTTATCTTTCAGTTTTATTTTTTCTTCTTCTTTCTACTTCTACTACTTCTACTTTTCGCTCATGAAATAAAAATAGTACGACATGATATATCTGCAATGCTTCTTTCGTCTTAATTTTTTTGATTAAAAATATTGCGATAATAACACTGTGCAAGTCGAAAATTACAACAAGCGGGGAACCTACTGATCGACTTTTCTATAGGTATACTGAGTTGAGATCCACCGGGTTTTTGGCTGGATTGGCTCTAGTTTATGAGAAATCCGACTTTGAATTTTGCTCATTTTCACTAGATATGGAAAATACTACAGTGCGGAGCGCCCACAATTTCATTTCAATTTCATATCATTGACTTGAGCAGTCAGCTTACCTAACTTAACCCGTTTAACAATTTTAATTCAATGTACTCCTTTTTTCTAATATACTTTTTCTACAAAATACAAAATTTCATTCATCTTTTAAGGTCTATGAAATTGTTTGGCATTTGCTGTTGGCTGCTAATTGCTGCCTTGGTCGGCACACTGGCACGTCCGCAACGCAATGCGATACAACACATTGCCGTCATTGAGAACGATGCCTACGAGCGAACGCTGCCCAATGAGTTGCGCAATCCGTTCTACAAAACGCCGCGTGTGCGCGAAGTGCTGGCCAAGTCCAGCTGGTTCGGGCCGGGCGAGCAACCAGTGAGTAAAATTTTACGTAGTAATTTTTTTGTGAAATTTCATTATAAAAAAATTATATTACAAAAGAACACAAACAATTAAAAATACTTTTACTATTTTACAGGTATTTGATAGACAAGCGGAGAAAATATCGCGCGCCGAAATCTACAATGTGCTCTCGCATGCTGGACTCATTGATCGGAGAAGAAAATTGTTCTAGGCGCAGTTTAAACGGAATTATGACAAAATGCTGAAAATGTTTCTGACAATTTTCTATTACAACTGATCACTTATTTGCTGATTTATGCTCAATTGCTGTAAAAAGTACACCATTTGTACTCTACAGTCTGCTGTACATTTTTGTTAATTGTAAATTTTGGATTGTGCAAAATTGTTGAACACAAAAACCACACAAATATTGTATATAGAAATATGCTGTTATATATTTTGTAGCAAGCAATTGAAGTCATTAGCTGTAGGTATGAGAAATTCATTAAAACATAAGCAAAATTACATAGATATAAGGTCCTTATTTGAATATAAAACAAAGAAAGACTGTATCAAACTCTATTGTGCACTTTACAAAACCAGCGCTTTTCCATTTTACATTTTCTTTCAGTTTTTTGCTGTGTTTTTTTTTTGCGTTACTCGTAGTTAACATATGTTTTCATAATTTTTTTAAAATCATTTAAATTAAAGGCAACTACAATGCAGAAATCAATAGCTTAGAGCTAAAACTCCAAATCAATGTCCTGCGCTGCAATTCGCTCCAGCTGCGCCTCGCTTATGGATTCGCTGTTGTTCTTCTTGTCGTTGGTGCTGATTTCTTCGCTCTTTGCCAGAATTGTTTTGCGTGTGTGCAGCGCTTTTGTCTCGGCGGACTGTTCTGTGAGGCTGGAGGAATTGTCAGTTTCCTGTTTCAGAGTGACCGGTGCGGCCACATCATCTGCATTGCTGTCACTGTCGCTGTTTTCGCTTTCACTGTCCGTGCCAAGGCCAAAGCCATTCGTCAAGACATCGCTGCCGCCGAGTCCATTCAAGAAACGGTTTCTACTCCGTTTGTACTTGGGCTTTATGTCTTTGGCCGCGGCGGTGGCGATGCGCGGCGCTGAATCGGCAGTTTTCGCCAGTGACTTGCTGAAGTCTGCACAGAGAAGACTCATCGGCGGCATTGAGTGGGTCGACATTTCCATTAACTGCAAATAAAACACAAAGAAAAGTTGGCGAGTTAATTAAAATTTACGCATAAATGCAGCGATTAACGAGCTTGAAATGAACTAATTGGAGCTTAATTAATTATGAGAATTGAGTAATTTCCGGAATGTGTTTTTGAATGCATTATTGCACTGAATTGAGGAATATTTTGCAAGGCGGACTTAATCGCTTCTGGGGGCGAATGACTTGTGGCGAATAAATGGAATATTTTTAGTGAGTTTTCAATGATTTTCAAAGAAGATGAATGAAAGTGAATAAAGATAAAGATGCATTAACTTTGAATGAAGGGTCACAAAAAAGAAGAACAACTACTTTTAATGACTATGACTAATGCATTGCACCATTAGCAATTGTGAAGTGGGTTCAAATTCCATCATCATTCTCAACATTGCAGTTACAGATCGAGGTGAATCTTTGTAAAAGTTCATTTCTCCTCACTCAACAAGGTTCTTCCTCATTCTTACATCCCCATTTAACTGCTAAACAAAACAACGCCCATGAATAACCACTTTTGCTTTTAACAAAAAAACCAACAATCACAATAATAATAACAACAATAACAAAACAATTTCCTATCTAGAATACATTTGACACTGGAGAATGCTTCACACTTCCGCTTGGCGTCACATCTGCATTCATTTTGCAACTCCTTGAGAGCGACGCGAGTGCTTTGACCCACAGACGCACGTAATCTTGAATTCAATGCTCCATAGATGAGCCGCCTCGACATTTGCTTTATCAACTTTTACACTCAACTACAGCGCACCACATGCGTATTTATTTATTTATTTTGTCATCCATGCAAACACTTTCGGTTGCTGCGCCACAGGTTGTTTTGATTGTTGCTGTCAGTCTTCATTGGCGAATGTGTCTAAGCGCTGTTTATCGAATTAGAGTTGGACACAAATTGGACGCACTTTTGCTGCTCAACTGACAACACGTGACTAGGCAGAGGCTAGCAAGAATTTCAACAAGAATTTCAAGATTTGCGTAGTTTTTTTCAGACTCCAAAACGATGATTGATACGTCAGTATCAACCGGAAGCAGACTTAGACCAAAAGCGACGCATTGTGATACCAAAGGACCTCTTCTCTTGGCTCAAGTCTCGAACCAAATGGAACAAGTTATGAAGCATTTGAGATTTTTATTAAGAATTTCTGAAAGTTTTTTTAAATATTTAGAGGCTTCATGTCAACATTTGGGTGTTCACTATACCCAGACACGACTGTATATCAAATTAAGAGTCAATTGTGTTAAGTAGGTATCCTAGAAAATTTAGTTAAATAATTTCTAAACGGTTTTCGATAAGTTTGATAGACTCGTATCATAAAAGAAGATATTTGAATCAATCAAACCATGTTGGTCGGTCATAACGTTATCGAAAACATCATTACAAATTTTTTTTCTATCGTCGGACATAACATTGACATTAAAATCAAATATTTTAGAGAATTAAGAGAAATAATTTGTAATTATGAAATAATTTCTAAATTATTTTAAACAACTTCAATAGATTGAATCAATCGAACTATGTTGTCACAACATTACTGAAAACATAATTTCAAATCCTTTTTTCTTTTCGTCAGACATAACATTGACATTAACATTAAATATTTTAGAAAAATTCATGAAATAACTTGAAATTATGAAATCATTTGTCAACTTTTTTAAATAACTTCAATAGATTCAATCAATCGAACTGTCACAACATTATGGAAAACATAATTTCGAGTATTGCTTTTATCGTCCGACATAACATTAAATATTTAGAAAATTTGTTCAAGTGATTTGAAATTATAAAATCACTTCTAAACTGTTTTCAATAACTTTGGTCACTTAACTCCATCACTTAGATCACTCGAGTATCGTTTCGAGTATTTTTTATCGTCGGTCATAAAGTCATCAAAAACATAATTTCGAGCATCCCAAGTATCCATCCTAAGTTTCCTTTCGAACCGAGAGCTGCCTAATGACAACTTTATATTATTTTATTTTTTAATCATAAAAAAGAAAGTGAAAACACTAATAAAAACATAACATTATAAAAAACACAATTTCAAGAGTCTCTTATTTCATTCCACCGCAAAGTCTTCTAAGTGTAAGTAACTTCACCTGTTTGTACTTTTATAAAAAAAATAGATAGTGTCTGGTTTGTTGTTGGATGTTATACCAAAATATATGTGGACAGTGAAAATTCTGATGAAAAACACATATAGATTTGCTCTGATACCACAAATGGAAATGGAAAATGGGGCATCTTACAGCTCTATACCAGCCTCAAGAAAAGTCGGAGACTGATGTGAGCTGCTATTAAATAATCTTCAAGGTTTTGAAGTGCTCCAACATCTTCTTGAAGGTATTAAAGTCTTTTACTACTTTGAGGTCATTCTGATCATGGAAGAAGTACCATGCGATAGTTCTCCACCTGAACCAACGAAAGGCAGAGAAACGAGTAGATGTGTTTTTTTGAAGGTCTTAATGTCTTTTACTCTTCTATGTACTTTGAGCTTATTTTGATTTCATCATTTTAACACCAGCCTCAAGAAAAGGCAGAGGAAGAAGTGAGCGGCTCTTACATAATTTTGAAGGTCTTCGGGATTATGTTACATTACCAAAGGCATTGACTTGAAAACGGCTGTGCTTTTCGCTTAAAAGATGCGGCGAAAAAATAATACTAACTGGTACCGTTAAAGATCCTCTCAGCTTACTTAACTTTAGGTCTGTATTGTACTGTTTGAATTTGTACAAATTCGTAAAAATGTTTCCTGGATGCCGTTTGTGTACGCGAAATTTCAGGCAACGAGAGAGAAACTGAGAGTATTGTGGATACTTGGGTTTGTGAGAGTGGTTCGCAACCCTGAACATTTGTTTCGTTTCGCTAGTTTGTTATTCGTTGTAATCAACTCGCTGAATTTGAGTTTGAATTACCAGTGAGCATTATCTTTTATTGTTCTCATGGCCTGCGGTAACGTCGTTCTGACATTATGTTTGTAAATAAATTTGTTGTTTCGAAAATAGACCACAGACCAACTGCTGACTTGACATTTAAAGCTTCTGAACACTATTTGGCAACAAGATCGACTGGCAAGATAAATACATTCTGAAAACATTTGGAGGCAAATGGAACCAGCAAAGAAATTGTGCGTTCGTGAGACTATTGCCTCACATATTGAAAGTGAAGAATTGAAACCAACGAACCATTTGCCTTTTGCAGTAAATGTCTGATTAGACTGAAGTTTCCCAACAGCTTCAAACATCAAATGGAACTTAATTCAGCTGTTTGATTCTTTAACCCTCCTGTTTACACCTTTTTTCCTGTGCATTGTGAATGTGATAAATTACACTGGTATAAAAAAAGAGTTAAAAACTCAAGTTTTTACAAAATTTGGATTGCTTTTTTCAGTTGTTTCATTTTTGGAAGTGTATGCTGGCCTACTCTTCTGATTTTATTTACTGTATAATTTTTACTGGAAAAATACCAATTTTCGTGGCTTTCCGTACTAAGTCCACTTTATTATTTGAATTAAAGATAAAACATTTGGAATAGTGGACTCGACTGAGCTCTAAGGACTCAGACAACAGAATCAAATTGAGTGTTAACACTAGAAAGACCGGAAGTTTTCCATACCTACAAAGACTACATAGCATATATGCTGATAACTTGAAAATTACACATCGGATTTGACTTTAAATTAAATTCTAAATAAATACAAAATTTTTTTACGTTAAAAATATAAAAGTCATCAAGCAAAAGTTGATAGAAATATTAAAAATAAAAGAGATCCTTAAAATGAAAAACCGTCAAAATGACCGATATGATCTTTCTAGTGTTAATGAGTGTTTTGGCCAAGTTTTGTAGAGATTGTGTGCCTGGCAACTCTATAGGCAAACATCTGTTTGAAATTTTCTGTCTAATGAGAAATCTAAAATGTAATCATACAAAAAATTTGCCTCATCAAAATATGAACAGCTAAAAATTTGTGTTTTATCACCGAAATAGAACTTTTAGCTTAGAAAACCAAAATGCCTTAAGAACACAAATTTTAAATTTATGTAGAAATCAAACAACTGTAACTGGAAAATCAGAGGTGGCTGCTAGGCAACAAAATCGGCCAATTAAAAATTTTGCATTAAATTTAACGTCAATTAATCATGTCGAGCATTAAGGAAATTTTATAATAGCGTGAGATGCTGTAACGAACCGAATCTGTCAAGTGACAACACAACAACAATGTCAGATGATAACAATGATTCATGCCTAATCGGCGCGCGTGAAAAACAATAAACAAACAGCAGTAAGTGTGGCAGTGACAGTGGCCGAGCTGGGCCGGGCCTGATTAAACCGCGCCAAACCCGAAACAACCTGCGGCGGCGGCGGCAATCTTGAGAACAACATGAACATTCCATGGCAGAGCAAAAATATCGTGTCGGCTTATTGAAATGCTTTCAAATTTGTTCCAGTGCTCGAGTGTGAGTTCAGATCGAATCCAGAACGATCCAACGGCCAACGCGAAATGGCAACAAGACAACAGCGGCATTTTTTGACCTGCTATGCTAAACAAGCAGCAACAACAAGCTTAGTTGCAACAATAGCAACAATTACAACACAATTAGCATTAACATGAATAATGGCAGCAATCATAAAAGCATAAATGATGATGTTGAACTAATGGCCACAAATTGCCGACTGGTCGCTGCAACTAAGAAGAGCGGTGGTGTGCAGCATTTCGCATGCAAATTCAATTAAAACGACGCACGCCGCCACAGAAACATAACTCACCACTGGGCATTGGATGTTGTGCTGACGAAACGGTCACATAAAAACTGTGGATTACGATAGATAGACGACAAACGCATCCAATCCAATTTAATTCATTTCAATAGAATTCACTCGACGTCACTTTATTCTATTTCAATTCATTCACTTTGCTCATTGAATGCAAGTAAACAAGTGACTTGCAAATGTTGCAACTCTCCGGAGACCAACGATGACCACCGCCGCCAGTGGAAGACCAAATTTTCATATTAATTTCAACTTCAGTACAGCTGCCAGCAAGCGTGTAAATAATGCATTGGCAAATAAATACCCAGTAGGAAAAGTAAACAAAAAGGAACAAGTAAGAGTGTGCTGTCAGTTTTGACTGACTACCAGGATCTCTGATGCCGAAGGAAGAAAACGTTTTAAAGTGATCCAGAAAGAGTTAATCACACCCTTTTCTAGTCATAAACATTCATAAACTAGCAGATTGGGAACAGATAATACTCAGATGTTTGTTAAAACAGTGACTAGTACATATAGTATTTCAAATGTCATCTCAATGGCAATAAAACCACTTTAGACAGATCAGACTTGGGGCAGATCAACGAACGGACATTGTTTTATTAATTCTTCCAGTGATCCGCGAATCGATTGTATTTATATTTTTAAGGCACATAACGACTACATCTTCTTCCGAAGTTTACAGATTAAATTATCAGGTGTCCAACTTTGCTTCCGCCGTTTTTTCCAAAATTAAAAGCTTTATTGCGAAAAAGTGCTTACAGATGTGTTATTCAAAGTATTGTCCGTCGCTTGCGACAACTTTCTCCCATCTTTCCGGCAATTTTCGGATCCCGGCTCGAAAAAAGGAGTCCTCTTTTGACGCTATCCATGAAGCAATCCATTTTTCCAATTCTTTGAAGGATTGAAAATGTTGATCTGCCAGGCCGTGTGCCATCGAACGGAATAGGTGGAAGTCAGAAGGGGCGACATCTGGGGAATACGGCGGGTGGGGCAAGACTTCCCATTTCAGCGTTTCCAGGTACTTTTTGACCACTTTTGCGACGTGAGGCCGAGCATTGTCGTGTTGGAGGATGACTTTGTCATGTCGAAATCACCATTTTTAAAACGTTGAAACCACTCCCGACACGTTCTTTCACTCAGAGCAGCATCACCGTAAGTTTCTGAGAGCATTCGATGCGCTTCAGCTGCATTTTTTTTCGAATTGTAACAGAAAAGTAAAACTTCCCGCAAATGGCGAGAATTGGGCACATAAACGGACATTTTCGAGCGTGAATAATACGAAAACAAGAACAACTGTCACTGAAACGGCGATGACAATTCGTTAGGCACTGTCCACACTCTTTTTAAAGGCATTACCATCTATGTATTTCAACCAGCCTCAGCCGGTACAGCCACCTATCGGAAAACGGCGGAAGCAAAGTTGTACATCTGATAGTTACGGGAGTCGAGCAAAAACTACCCGTGACACTGCGTCCACGTTGAACTATTGTGTCGCATCCCTTTTCTTTATTGTAGAAGTTCGTCTCCTTCAATATTATCCAAGAACTCCTTGATTTTCCTAAAACAGTTTTAAGCAGTTCTTGCGTCTGTATCAGTTCCATTTTTAGTATCCGCTCGAATTCCTTCTTAGTATTAGTGCAGGACATTCCCTTATAATGTGTACTGAAGTTTCATCGTCTTCCAGAGTCGTCTTTCAGAATCTGCACAACTCATCTGTGCATATTTCATATTCATATTTTATATTTCTCATAATTAGCAGAAATTGTCCGTTTAGGATTCCCGTCATGAATTTAAGATCCGTTCTAATTAGATCCAGTAGGTACTTAGATTTCCTTTCAAAGTAAGCTGGAAAGAATAGCTTGGAACAAGGTTGTCCCACCGTGTTGGACCATTTGTGATTATCTCGATTTATGAATTCCTGTTTGACATGACGTCTGTAATGAGACTTGCTAATAATAATAATGATCGCTTCAGGTCCAAAGAGTGGTCGTACAGTCCCCTCCTTTGCCAATTTTGCCGCTTCTTATTACCATTATGAAAGTCATCAAAGTATACATAAGGTATAGAAAAAAGATCTTAATTATTTCTGCATGAAATTAAAGACTGTCTTTAGCACAGTTCCGAACCAATTTATGTCAAACACGAACCGTTTTGTTCCATAACTTTTTGACGTTTCGAAGGGAATTTCATTCCATCTCTCTCTCTCTTTCTCTCTCTCCTTCTTTCTCCCTCTCTCTATCCCTTTCTCTCTCCCTCTCTCTATCATTTTCTCTCTCCCTCTCTCTCCCTCTCTCAATCTCCCTCTCTCTATCATTTTCTCTCTCCCTCTCTCTCTCTCTCCTCTCTCTCCCCTCTCTCCCTCTCTCTCCCTCTCTCTCCCTCTCTCTCTCCCTCTCTCTCTCCCTCTCTCTCTCATAGAACCCCAAGACCCTATTGGTCGAAAATTCTGACAGTTGGTCTTCACAAGTATCTCTTGAAACAAATTTATCACCAGGAAAATCATTCATCATAAACAGAAATATGTGGTAATCACTTGGTGTCAGGTCCGAACTATGTGGATGCAGAAGAACCTGCCAACTATGCTCCTAGAACTTCTGGTGAGTCATTTTTGTGGTGTGGGGGCTGAAGTTGACCCGATGGAACACAGGACCGCACCCGCCCTGTTTCCCTATTGGCAACACTGGAAAATACAAATTTCACAAGCTTCTTTTGAGGCAAAGATTTTATCAGGGAAATCATTCTTCATAAGCAGAAACAGGTGGCAATCACTTGGTGCCAGGTTCGGACTACAAGATGAATGCATAAAAACCTCCCGGAGCTTTTGACAAGTCACTATCGATGTGACGGTGAGGTGGCGTTGTCCTGATGGAACACAATTCTTCTTTAATTTATTTCAACTCTTACAATTCAATTCAATACAATTCTTGTTCTCCAGAGCTGGCCGTTTCTGAGCGATTACTTCTTTTAGATGGACCAATTGCTTACAGAACAGATCCGAATTAAGAGTTTAACCCTAGAGAAGCAGTTCATAGTAGATGATTCTCTGTCAATCTCATCAAACACAACACAAAATCTTCCTGACCAGCAATCATGGCCACTGTTTGGCACCAATCACCATTTTCAAATTTTTAAATGGGTTTAATTTGTTATAATTCAGCAGCGATTCGCACATCAATCCATGAGACTTATTTGATTTAACTAATGTGGCACCCATTCTTCGGTCTTATTTTTGCTCCAACCTTATTCAAATGTTTTCAAAAATGTTTTTGTTTTTATTTCGACTTGAGGACTTCCACAATTTTTACATTTTCGGCAATTGGCTTTCGGAGCGTGATGCATCTTTAACATTGAAATGACCGGAATGAAATCAATAAAATAAAAAATTGTGCAGAATGGAATATTAGGGTTTTGGAACCATAAACACTATTCACGTTCTAAGCTGCCATTATCGAAGAAAAACTTTAAAATATGGTTTTTGCTGATGTCCATTTCTGATGTGCACTCAAGAGAAAAAAAATGCGTCAAACAATCACAAAACTGTCTAAGAAGCTTTTTAAGTACGAAATCGTAGCTTTTTAATGCCATCTAGTGTAACCCGATTGAACTTATACAACGCGGAATATAGATTAGTAAAGCCATCTGGCTAAATGAGTGCTGTGGTTGTTCAGTGATCTGTTGATCCCACTTCTAATCACTGCCTTTCTTGTTTCTCTTGTACTTATGTTCCCCCTATTTATGGTCCCCAGCTTTGGCCGTTGGTTTCGTTCAGTGTTTCTTGTATATTGTCTTATTCGTCATTTATACGTCTACGAATAAACAACCCAAACCCGAACCCAATCGTGTACTTATTTTTCTCGCTCCGATGCGATCGATTAAGCACAATTTTTTGGAAAAACTACTGGATTTTTTTACAGCATTAAATTGTTAACACTATTTACAACAACAAAGTTCACCTTCGCCATGTTGTTAGGTTAGATTGAGAAGCATACGCGAAGCCAGACGTACAGATACAATTATCTATTCAACGACCGTATACATTCTGAGTTTCCTTTCCTTCTCCTTGAGCCGAACCTTGAGTCGATAGCTCTTTGGAATCATTGGAAACTGTACTATTGGATCAATGCTTATCAAATGGCGCCTCTCGTCCAATAATATCTTCAAAAACTGCATGAAGAAGAGATGGAAACGATACAACACTTTCTGTTCTACTGCCTGGCTCCTGGGGTCAAGATTCCTGACAGATTTGACTAGCGCGGAAAATCTTGGATCTGCTCTCCTTCATTAAGGGATCATTAGGGGGAACTAGTTTGTCCCGGATTAAAACCATTGGTTAGCTCCAGAGGAATATAAGAAGGCATCCACAATGGGATTTTTGGGCTATCTGTGCCGCACACACCCTTCCCTACCTTACCTTACCTAATTTACTTTGTGATGCTCCCTAACAAGTCAAATGACCAACGTTACCTTTAGTGATGGAATAATTCCAACATTATTTTCAGTGATCATTTTCCAATGGGCACACTTTGACTCATAGTAGCTGCAATACGACTTAAAAAAACTACTTAAAAACCAACGAATTTTACTAATTAAGATTTAAAGAAATACATTTCAATTAGTCCATCTTTTCCGATTAGGAATCTACAAATTTTTAAGATTGTACTAAAATTTGTAGTTATTAAATCTCTAGAAATTTACTGACTGGTGCTTGTTTTATGGCAATTAATCACAAATAAAATGATAGCAAAAACTATAAAATTAATTTTATAATCATTGACGGGGCACAGAGGTCCATGAAACACGTGTTAAGAAATGGGGTCAATACGCCGTCGAACAAGTCACAAACAACTGAGGCAGAACTTGGCAAAAACTTAGCTACATGTCTGCTTATCTGAGGACAATTAAGTCACTGGTTCAGGCCGACCGACTGTCACACAATTTTATTGTTTATCAAACAAATGTACACTTAGAAACATAGATTACACGAAAGTCTTTTTTGCTACATTTTTTTTAATATATTTTCAAATGATGGTTGCACAAGTTTCGTTTCTTCTTTCTATAAGAAAAAATGTTTAATTTGACATTAGAAGAAAACCCACAAACAGACAAATATTATATTTGTGCAAAATATAAATTCGACAACTGAACTGAACTATGTGCCATGTGTCAAGCGAAATTGCCGCAATTGCTGTGCTGTGAAAGCGGCACCAGGCCAGTCAGAACACTGCCGATGACTGGACAGAACCAGCAAAGCAACAGCGGCCACAGACAGCGACAGCGCCCCGGCGAATGTTGTTGCCGTTGCTGTATAAAACGGGAAGCAATGTGCGCGGCGAACGATAATTTCAAACCGCCAGTCGCGCTCGACACAACACAACACAAAACACACCCGGAACGGAACAACGCGGCGTATACGTGCGCCAAGTGAAGCGAATGCAAACGAGACTTTTGGATTTTCCCCAGCAGCAGTAAACAGAGTTTTGTGAATATATTAAAAAATAAATGCAATATACAAATTAAAAATAAACAAATATTAAAAAGCGGAAAACAACGAGTTGAAAATAAAATACAAATTATTCAAAAGTACAAACTTGTCAACATTAAAACTTGTAAACAAACAACAAAGCGTTCGGAATAAATGATTTCTGGTTGCAACTGAGTAACGAGTAAAAAGTGCTGAGCAGCAGTAACAGTTAAAACGTTGGCAAAATCACTAAACGCAAAGAGCAATTTGCAACAACTTTTAGAGAACGCAACAACTGCATGAAAATGTGGCCCAAAGTGTTTCATATTTTTCTGGTGGTGGCGTTGGTGTTGGGCGCTTGGACGCAGTTTGGCCAGTGTGGACCGGTGCCAAAAGTGAATGAGGTAAGAATGAGCACAACAATAACAACAACAATAACTACAACTACACAGTGCATGTAATGCGACAACACAAGCAAAAGGATCTAGAAAACGAGTGAACTTTAGCGATGCGAAGGGAAAGCTGCCACGAGTGATAAATGATTTGCACAAAACGGTGCAGCAAAGTTGGGGGATGTCTAAAGTGAATAATAACCGCACACAATGGTAATAACAATTTTTATATTTTTGTAAAAATAAACTAGAAAGTTGAGTACAAAAATTAAAATAAATGTATAAAAAAGATAAAAAAGGAAACATTTAAACTCTCTGAAAAGGTTTGCGTGAGTGTTTGGAATTGTTTAATATTTTTTGGGAATTTTCGAATGATAAAGTTTAGTAGCAAAAGCATTTGAAAGTTTCTAATGTTACAAATTTATTGGCACAAATCATTTCAAAGTTTCTAATGTTCAAGTTTTATCAATGCAAAGTAGTGAAAGCAATCACCCAACGAGGACGAAACAGACAATCAATAAATTTTTTTCAATACAATCTTCGACAGTTATTCAAAAAGTGGAACAAAAAAGTCAACTACAACTTGAAAGCTCAATGTGTCTTTTCAAATTTAAAATGTTTATACAATTTTTTTGAGTATTATGAAAGAAGTTTCTGTTAAAATTAAAAAAAAGATTTGAAACTAAATAGTTTAAATTTAAAATATAAAATAAAAATGTTTATAAAATTTTTTTTAGTATTATGAAAGAAGTTTCTGTTATCAGGTGTACAACTTTGCTTCCGCCGTTTTCCGATAGGTGGCTGTACCGGCTGAGGCTGGTTGAAATACATAGATGGTAATGCCTTTAAAGTGAGTGTGGACAGTGCCTAACGAATTGTCATCGCCGTTTCAGTGACAGTTGTTCTTGTTTTCGTATTATTCAAGCTCGAAAATGTCCATTTATGTGCCCAATTCTCGCCATTTGCGGGAAGTTTTACTTTTCTGTTACAATTCGAAAAAAAATTCAGCTGAAGCGCATCGAATGCTCTCAGAAACTTACGGTGATGCTGCTCTGAGTGAAAGAACGTGTCGGGAGTGGTTTCAACGTTTTAAAAATGGTGATTTCGATGTCGAAGACAAACATGGTGGTGACCACTTTTACGGCCTCACGTCGCAAAAGTGGTCAATAAGTACCTGGAAACGCTGAAATGGGAAGTCTTGCCCCACCCGCCGTATTCCCCAGATGTCGCCCCTTCTGACTTCCACCTATTCCGTTCGATGGCACACGGCCTGGCAGATCAACATTTTCAATCCTTCGAAGAATTGGAAAAATGGATTACTTCATGGATAGCGTCAAAAGAGGACTCCTTTTTTCGAACCGGGATCCGAAAATTGCCGGAAAGATGGGAGAAAGTTGTCGCTAGCGACGGACAATACTTTGAATAATACATCTGTAAGCACTTTTTCGCAATAAAGCTTTTAATTTTTAAAACGGCGGAAGCAAAGTTGTACACCTGATAATATTAAAAAAAAAAGATTCGACACTAAATAGTTTAAATTTGAAATATAAAACAAATACAAAAATAAATTCAAATATATTCCATTGAACTGAGGAAATTGTAGGTAAGATTAAGTTAGAAAGGGAGTGACCCTTTCTCCCGCGGAAGGACTGCAGAGCCATCGTAGATCTACTAATGGGACCCTAAACAGCGGCTCCGATGGATATCAAAAAGATATCAAGTTCAAAAAGTTCTAGAATCACCGAAGATTTCTTATCAGTTTATTCAATGTTCCTCTAAACAGTTCTCCTACCTAAAAATGCCATTGGATAATCAGTTTGAAAGCTAAACCAAACTTTAATCGTTGTTAGGTGATTTGGAAGTGATTTTGAAATTATTTTTTTAACCTTCTGCCTGTCTTTTAGGGTCTATTTGAGCCCAAGCGGAATTTAAAAACGGTTGAGCGGTCTTCTACTTGTGTTATTTAGTGCTAATCGCACTTATAACCCAATAACAAATCGAGAAAAACACTTTTCGGGGCTTTCCCCTTTTCTTTTGTGATTAATGTGTTCAGGCGCGGATCCAGAAAAATATTTCGGGGGGTGTTTTGAAAAGTAATTCTTTAGTATTTATAAAATTCTTTTTAATGTGTATGTAGATTTATAGTCGATCCAAATATTTCGGGGGGTTTCGGCCCCCAAAACACCCCCCTGGATCCGCCACTGAATGCGTTTGTAATGTGACATTTTTTCATGTTTTGTCAGTAAATTATATAACCGTTTGATTGGGGTCATCCTGGCCCCAAAGGACAGCGAACGCAATTTTGAGCAAAGGACAGACAGAAGCTTAAAAGATGATTTAAAACTTATTTTGAAATGTGTTTCTTTAATCGTTTGTAATTGATTTGGCAGTGATGTTAAAAAGATTGAAATAATTTGTTCTTTAATTTTTTTTACTAAACTTAACTATTTTTGACGAATTTTAGGTGATTTAGAAAAGATTGTTTTAATTGTTTTAGATGATTTGAAGTTGATTTGAAAAAGTTAAAAACTATTTTCCTTAATCGTTTTGCTGAACTCAACAATTCTTTTTTGTTATTTTTAGGTGATTTGGAAAGAATTTTTTTATTGTTTTAGATGATTATGAAGCGATTTTAAATACATTAAAATTATTTTTTCTAATCGTTTTTACTTAACTAAACTATTTTTAAGTAATTTTTAGGTGATTTAAAAGGATATTCTATAATTTTTTTAGGTTTTTTTCCAGTAATTTTAAAAAGATTAAAATGATTTTCTTCAATCTTTTTTACTGAACCAAAAATTTGTTTTTTTTTAATTTTTAAGGTGATTGAATATGATTTTATATATTTGTTTAAGGTGATTTGGAAGTGATTTTAAAAAGATTGAAATGATTTTCTTAGATCGTTTTTACTAAACTAAACTATTTGTTTTTAGTAATTTGTAGGTGATTTGGAACAGATTTTTTTAGGTGATTTAAAAGTGACTTTAAAAAGGCTAAAATGATTTTCTTTAATAGTTTTACTTACGAAACTATTTTTAGTAATTTTTAAGTTATTAAGAAAATATTTTCTTTAATTGTTTTAGGTGATTTGGAAGTGATTTTGAAAAGATTATATTGTTTTCTTTAATCGTTTTACTAAACTAAATTATTATTATTATTTTTTTCAATGGAAATTTTTTTAGGTGATTTGGAAAAGATTTTCTTTTATTATTTTAAGTGATTTGGAAATGATTTTCTTTAATTGTTTTAGGTGATTTTTAAGTCATTTTAAAAAGATTAACATGATTTAGCCGTTTTGCTAAACTAATTTCTTTTAGTAATTTTTAGGTGATTTGGAAATAATTTTATTTAATTGTTTTAAATATGAGAGTAAGCAGTGATTTAAAAATAAATAAAAATTATTCTCTTTAATCGTTTTTACTTAACTAAACTATTGTTTTTTTTTAGAAATTGTTAGGTGATGTGGAAAAGATTTTCTTTGGTCATTTTTGGTTTTTTGAAAGTAATTTAAAAAGATTGAAAAAAATATCCTTTAATTGTTTTTACTAAACTAAACTATTTTTAGACATTTTAAGGTCATTTGGAAAAGCTTTTCTATAATTGTTTAAGGTGATTTGGAAGTGTTTTTGAAAAGATACAAGTAATTATCTATCGGTTTTACTTAACTCAACTATTTGCTTTTTTAGTAATTTTTAGGTGATTGGGATATAATTTTATTTGTTTTAGATGACATTGAAGTGATTTTAAAAAGACTAAAATTACTTTCCTTAGCTGATTTTAAAGTGCTTTCGAAAGGTAATTTCAATCTTCTTTTCAAAACAAAAAGTCAAATACATATTTTCCTACAAGGTTTGAACTAATAGTTAAACAAAGCTATATTGTTAAACAGAGCCGTATTTTATAGCCGCCTGGCAATTTCAAATTTCCCCATATTCGTACAAATGTTGCACATAAATCATTACAAATTCAACATATCAAATATATTTGCAATTGATATGACCTCCCAATGATAAGAACCGAAACTGCCAACACGTGTCAAAGACAAAGTTAAAATTTTGCAATACAAATTCACACAGCTTTTAATATTGAAATTAGCGTTTGCGCAAAAAGCGAACAACTTTATGTCATCTCGTGACCAAGAAAAACTCTACAAAGGGTTGACTTTCAAGAGAAATTATAATATGTCAAGAAGTGTTGCTACCTATGCAAATGCAAATCTAAAAATACCACAAAGCATATGCGCCACCAAATATTTATGCCGGCCGGGAACTGTATGCAACAAAGAGGTCTAAATTGATAATAAAGTGTGTTTTTTGTGGGCAATTTAATAATTTAATAAAGAGAGAATTTACAATTGCTGCGACCACTGGAGGTGTAGTGCGCAGAGACAGTTTTTGAAAATGTCGACAGACAACGAACAGTGGACAACTGGTAGTTAGAAACATTGTTCGAGCACATTTGTGTATTTGAATTGTAAGGCGGAGGCAAAGGCGAAGGCGAACGAGTGTGATGGACGGACGGCACACACACTTTCCATTGTTGCCACATTAGAGGGTGTAACATTATATGCGTCACGTAGGCAAATATTTTACTTTAGCTGTCAAAACTGTGTGGTGTGTGGTTGAAACTGCAAGCATTGCGCTGCACGGATTCGAGTGCAGACGCACTGGTTGTGTGTGCATTTTATTTAAATGAATTCGTTTGTTTGTTTTTTATTTATAGCAACAATTGGCAAAAATACCGCAATGGCATTGTTTGCGCTACTTCAAACACGACCTATTGATGATGCGTCGCTGTCGACATGTGCACGTGCCAACGGCGCCACGTTCGGGCAATGTGAAGTGAACCCAAGCAGCACAAGCGGATAGCTGGTCCACGTAGAGAATTGTTTTTGAATGTGTTTGGTGAACACGCTGAAGACAAAAGCATCGCATGCATTAGACAAATAAGTCGCAGCAACATACAGAGTTCAAGCAGCACCAAGTGTGGATACTTAATGTTGTAGTTAATCGTCCTTTCATTAAACTTTTCATTCATCATTACATTAGAAGTAAATAGTTTAATTTTAATTAATTATGTTAATAAATGTGCAAATGTACTTAATTATTTGTGTAATCGCTACAATTTTATAAGATTTAAGTATAAATATTGCACCTGTGCTCAACAAAAATATACAATTTTAACAATTTATACGTTCAAAATAAAAAAATAACTAAAATTTAAACGTTTATAGGTCTTGGATTGAAATGAAAACCGAACTCCGTGTCTCAGCGATTAGACTTTTACGACTTAAAATAATAAAACAAATCATGTTTCGCTCTTTCTTTTCATTTTTTCGAAACATTTCCATAAAAACACGAAAGCATCAAAATCACTCACCGATCGCAGTGCTTTCTTTGCCGTACTGCCCATTATCATCGAACCGATTTGCTGTTTTTTGCTTTGTATATCTGAGTGCTGATGCGTTGCAACTGTATTGAAGACGGTATATTGTGGCTGGTTTTGAGCTGCATTAGCAAAAGTGATAGGTGGCGGTGCATCAGTGTCTAAACTATCCGGCGAGCCCAGGAACATAATTTCCTTTAAAGACACACAGTGAATTTATGTATAAATTTGTTCCACAACTCGAATATTTGAATATAAAACACGCACTTGATCTTCCGTGAGGAAATACAATGTTGACTGTGCTTGCCAGTCCAGATTAATTGAACGCTGTTTGGGATGTCGCCGTGGCAGCCAAGTGACACCATGCAGCGGCGGCAAATTGTGACGCTGATAGATGGGAAGCGGCACATTTGGCTGGAAAACGTGCACTGTAAGCAAAACAAAATTAGAATTATTGCCAAATTTTATACATTAACACAATGTGCAGGTAAGGCTTACAATCATTGCTGTGAGTGAAGGCGGCTATCAGATTGCTGTGCGCATCGAATGCCAAATGTTGCACAGACAACTTTAGGGCGGCCTGCAGGCGCAGTGTAAGCAAATTCCAAATTAACACACGCTTCTCTGTGCAAACAACAACCTGTCATGAAAGTGAACAAAAAGACAACAAATATAATGTTTAAGCCAATTGGAAAATTGTACAAGTTGCGCCTACCAAATGTGCATATTCGCCCGCGGCAAACTGCACGCGCGTTATTTGCGCCAACTGCACTGGTGGCGGTGCCACTGGGGATGTCGTATTTGCGCTGTTATCACTGTGTGTGCCATTCATTAGCTTCGACTGTTTGCAATTGTCGCTCAAATTCAAAACGCTCATAATGGGCACCAGTTGCTGTGTGATCTCTGCATCGTAGTTGCGCACGCGCTTTGTGTAGTGTTGCAGCCGATATTTCGCTTTGAAGCGCTCGCGCACATTAAGACGCGACACACGTGCTTGCAGTTTAACGCCACGCTCGCGTAGCCCAGCCGGCCAGACTGTTTGTCTGAGATAGGCGGCCATTTTTGTCTTCCACTGTGGATGCACGTCGCAACTGATGCCGAGCTTCTGATAGAGCAGCACTTTCTGACACAGATTCAGCTCGTGCATTTGCAGAACTTTATGGTACAGCTGCAGCTTTTGCTTTTCGTCTAATTTAACTGGTGTTGATAGTGGCTCCTGCTGTGTTGTTTTGCCTTTTTTCGACTGAACTGACTTTTGTATCTCCCTGATTAATGTCTCCTCATTGCTGTCCAGCAGATTGGTAAACAATTGCATGATTTTCTTGCGCTGCTCGGCGGCATATTCATGCTTCGAGCCATTCACAGTTTGTTTGGCCAGGCGCACTTGTAGCTTTGGGACGCAGCCATCGTTCCCAACGCTGCCACTCAGTGCAGCTTTCAGACGCAGATTGTCCGCTTTGTATATGCAGAGCGTATTGCCACAACCAGCGGCCAACAGTGAGCCGTCCTGCGAGAATGAAATCGACTCGATGGGCAAATGCTTGTAATGTGTCTGCGCAATGCAGAACCACACTTTGCCCGCCTTGTAAATGTTGTCAGACTCTTCGAGACACCACATTTTGATGGTGTTATCTTCGCCAACGGTGGCGCACAGCAGATTATCCACCTGGTAGTCGTTGGAGAATTCAATGGCCTTGAAGCCACCCTCGTGTGGCAGCTCAATGTTGGTGTTTAACGCGTAACTGAAAGCATGAATAATTTAATAAGAACTGAACTGCAAATTTCCTGTAGCATGATTGCAAGAAACTAAGCTACAAAAACAAAATAAAAACATTAGAATGTTTTGCCACCTTTGCGATTCCTCTTGATATTTCCAGAACTTTAAACGCAACTCGGGCAAATGCTCCTCATCGTTAAACACTTCACCAGTGGCCAACCAATCAATGTTGAATGCCGCTTTTGCAACACGTATGTTGTATAGAATTTTTCCACTTTCTGTGGACAGCTGATTCTGCTGAACAACGTCCAGCTGCGTGCAAGAAAGAACACAAATATTAAATCAACTATCACTGAAGTCTACAAATTCACATACATTGTACAGCAAATTCCGTGTATAAACCGAATAGAACTGCAAGTGACCACTGCGACCGTTGAGCACCAGAGTGTTGGTGCGTGGATTCAGGCGCAGCCCTATGGGAAATTTGCTTTTGCCCGTTTTGTCGTCCACTATGTAGGTGAACTCATGCAGCGTCTTTTCCAGCTCATCGTTGGCGCCAATAAACTGTACACCGTTGTCGGCGGTGGCCACTGCCACCAATCTGTTGTTGTCGCTCACGGCAATATGACGAATGATGGCACACATGCGCGGTATGAAATTGCGCAGATCGGGACGGTTAATGTTCCAACGCACAAGCACCGATTCCAGGCCGCTGCTGAAGAAACTTACACCGCTGGCACTAAAGGCAATGCTAGTGATGGCTGTGTGATGCCAATGGTACAAGGACTGCAAGGAAGAAATCGACAAAATGTAAGTAAATTCAGATGAATTAATGGCAAGAATGAGCTTACTGTGGTCACAGTTTGCTGGCTCATAAACTGGCGCCAGAGAAAGATTTTGCCCAATTCATCGCCCGTGGCCACCAGCTCTTCAGTGGGATGCATGCAAATCACAGTGATGGGCACACGATATGCATTGAACAAACTGAAAGCCAAAGGAACATTTACTTTTGAATGACATGTAACGAGCGCAAAACAACTTACCGTCGCCACTGCCACGATTTGTAGTTCAAGAAATATACATAACTGCCCATAGCCAAAGCAATGTTTTTAAAATTTTTATTATCCACGGCCACCAGAGGATGGTTGTCTCCACTGCAAAAAAGTGAAAAGTGCGTAAAATATTCTGTTGATATGTATATGAAAAAAACAAAAACCTACAGCAACTTCATGTTGCATGGCACATTCAACCGCTCCGCAGTGCTTGTGTCCACCACACACCACAGTACTTTGCCACTGGCATTCCACCAAGTGACAAACGCACAGGCTGTCGCCGAATTTCCATAAAAATTGATCAGATTAAAGGTAAGCACTTGCTTCACCGGCAAAGCCATTTTGCCCTCCAGCTCGCCCGTTTGCCAATTCCAGCGCAGCACTTCGCCCGCAGCGCTGCAGGCCACCAGCGTTGTGTCCTCGCGTAGCTCAACTTCCATTGAAATCAACTTAGCACTGGCGCCCTCCAGCTGGCGCGTGAGCTCCCCAGTGCTAGTGGCATATACGTGTATCAGTTTGTTTGATCTAAGAAAAATATATCTGTGGGAAAAGACAACAAAATTTAAAGATTTTCTTTCAGGATTGCCAACACTCGCAGCACTCACTCTCCACCCGGTGCAAAGAGCGGCGGATGTGCCACAATATTACATCCTGCCAAGTATTGTAGCTGCAGCCGATCATCCTGCTCGAACTCCATGGCTGCATTTGTGGCCATTTCGTTTGCTTGTTGGTCCACGGCTCCTGTTGCTTTTGCAGTTTCGCTCGTTTCCACGTTGTTGGTGCTCGTTGTGCGCTCTTTTGCCGAATTCCGCTTGCTGGTCGGACGAATGCAAACCATTGCCTTCTGCTTCTCGTAGCGCATCCACTTTCAACACTTTTCGACGCTTTTCACAAGGAAAATATCCTCTTCAACTCTTCGCAAAGGACAAATAGTCTCAAATCCTCAAACCAACCGCACGTGTTGTCGCTGCCCGAATGCGAAGAGAATGAAGGAACTGTCAAAGCCGTTGCGTTTTCTCCAACGAATTTGCTTTGGGACAGTATTGCCATATTCAGTGAAATTTTAGCAAAAATTAATGTTTAGATTAAAATTTCGTTGAACAATTGTTAAATTTGTTGAATTACTTTACTAAACATATATTTTCATATAAAAGGTATTGAAATTAAAAACAGAAAAATTACAAAAGTAAGTAAGATTGAAGTGGGGGATGTGGTGAATTACCAACCAAACCAAACACTGTCCGAAATAAAAAAAAATCGATAAAAATACGACTGAACACAAATGACACTTATTATTTTTTATTGAATTAGAGCCTATTTACACGAGGGCTTTGCCCCCTGCGTTAAAAGTCATGCGTGACGAATTTGTAGGCGAGAAGTGGTGAGAAGTCAGCGGGGTAGGCAAACACGCACGGTCAGCGAATTCCAGGGGTTTTTTTGACATTTGCTTTGCTCTTTTTCGCACTTTTCTTCAAATTTCAAACCGGCCGGACGCTTTGCTAACAATTATATTTACATCTTCCCTATTATTTAAATTTGAGCAGTTAATAGCTATTTCAGTGACTTCTAAAATATTTTCAATAATTTCTTCTTTGTTTAAATCCATTTTTCTTTTAATAATGAGAATATCAAAAACTACGCGAAAATGTGAATGAAAGAAGATTGGCCGCTTAAACGTCCAAAAAGCCAAGCAAAGTTGCAAGTAAAAAGCCTTCATGTAAATGCATGAAGATTTACGCAGCAACTTCAAAAGAGAGTTGCAAAAAACGCAGGGGGAAAAAGCCTTCGTGTAAATAGGCTCTTATAATTATTTTTGATAAAACATTTTATTTTTAATATTTTATACGCATTTTTAACGAGTTTGAAAGAAATTCGTAATTTTCTTTTGGCGAAATTTTTGTTCATGTTTGCAGAACCTTAAAGGTTATTATATGTCCACATTGTACTTCACTGACGGTTGACGAAGTGACTTTTCTCGACTTATTTTGTCTTTCTTTTTCTTTTTTTCTGGCCCAACGTTAAGAATGCACATTTTTTCTCAACTATAGGTTCCATTATTAATATTTGTTTAGTTTATACAGTAAAATTAAACTTTTATCATTAATTAACACCAGTTGATTTTATGCAACTTTCTGTTTCACACCTGAACTAGCAAAACCGACAGAAAGAGAAAGCATATCGGTTTTCACTTGAATTGCTTGCATTTTACGAAAATATATATTTAAACAGAAAACGGGAACTTCCCGTAAAGCAGACAAAAATTAATATCCGGGTTTCTGAGTTAAATAAAATTTTTGGTGTCTGGATTACAGAATCTACAATCAGTGGCGGATCCAGGGGGTGTTTTGGGGGTCGAAACCCCCCGAAATACTTGGATCGATTATAAAACTACATACAAATTAAAAATAATTTTATAAATATTAAAGAATTACTTTTTAAAACCCCCCCCGAAATATTTTTCTGGATTTGCGCCTGTCTACAATATAAATAAATTGAGTGTGCACGTTGTCCGTATTAGCGAGTGTCCGAATTATCGAGATTGTACAGTATTTTGATATTATTACTTATTAGACGATATTATTTTGAGAACAAGTAACTAAATAATCTATCTAAAACAATATTCATATACATTGATACATGTATGATGTAATAAATTATAGCCGTATTCACGATCTGTGGTTTTTGGTCTTGTATCATGTATTCTTGGTTTTTGTGGTTAATTTAGTAACTTAACATAAACAAATACGTGCGAATGAAAGTACAGCCATCTTACAAAATTAAAAACCCTATTGTAACATTGCGTAGTATTCTGTATTTTCTTGATAGTGATTTCACTTTATAGATTCTACCATCGATAAATTCTTCCACTCACGGAAGGTATTTTATTTTAATTTATTTTTCGTAAATTCCTTCAAAACTTGTTCTAAGAACACTTAGATATAAATTTTGATTCTGAACTGCGTTCGAATTTATGCTTTTTGGGGATTTTTTGCTTATTCCCGGCTTTGTTTACTTGCATGTATTAATGAAAACTCTTCAACACACAGGTATAACAACATTTTTTTGTATACCAATAATTTTCATCTCTAACAAAATGTACACAAGATCAGCTGTTTTTGCAAATACTAAGTATTTACAATAAGGTTGTTCACGATCTGTGGTAGAATTTGAAAAATGTTACCAAATTTACTACAAAAACCACAGATCGTGAATACGGGTAATGTAAAACACAGTAGCGATAGATATTGTGTAGTCGTCGGAGTTGTACAGTTTTTAAGTTATTAATTTTAAAAAATCACAAAAATCCTCTAGCAATTTAATACTTCTCCCTCCTGTACATACAAATGGAATTCATAATAGTAAAAACCTGCAGATATATCGACAGCATTGCCATATTAAAATGTTTAAGTTAAGTATAAATGTACATTTAATTCGAGTTTGAGGAACATTTAACCTTAGCGGTTTTGAACCGCTCAACTGAGTGAAATGATCCGCTGTCTTTTTGATGCGTTTTGATTTGATGTTGCCGTTGTTGGAGTATTGTCTGCATCTTTATTAATATCTAAGTCCGTATCAGCATCGGCATAATATTTTGTGTAAAAGAACTTTGCATATTTTGAGGCCCCTAATTTTTTAAAGAAAATATATGAAAAATGATGAAAATGACTATGGTACATTTTTGGTATTATTTCGATGAGAATGGGAATTACACCAAATAATTTGGCTGTGTTGTATTACTTGATGTTTCCGCTTTCGTGTTATACCTAACTCGATTATTGATTTACGAAAAATGTGCAAGTTTTTCGACATCAAAGAAATCGCCTTGAAATTCCATATTTTCCGACTTTGACGTCCAATAACCGCGGAATTGTAAAACTTATAAAAGCAAATTACATTGGAAAAGAAGCCGTGAGGTGCTGTAAATGCCACAAAGTAAAAATCATGTCTACCGGTTTATTGGTTTAGAAATTACAATCGAAAACGTGAAAAAAGTCAGGGAAAATCCGAAAAAGTGACAAACCCATTTTTTGCGTAAACGGAAACTAAGTTTTGAAAACGGTTTGCGGATTCGAAATCTGCGGTACCTAATTACCCTGGAACTGTTGTCAAACCCAGAAAAGCCGACCAAAAGTCGAAATTTGTTGCCCTGTGATATATAAGGAAATATTATGGGCACTGAGTACCCCAAGTCACGTATAGCGTACTCATCTTGTAAAATGATATAACTTTCTTATTATAAGAGATATGCACCTGTAATTTTGTCAACTTATAAACAAAAGTACAATCTATCTGCCTTACAAAAACAAATTGGACTTCCCAAATCCCCGAAATTGAACATACAAAATGAATATGGGCACTGAGTGCCCAACTCACGGTTCTAAGGTTACAAACTGTTATAAAAGGTTATAAAATTGTATTTTAATTTTAGGCTGACGAAACAATTTAACGAAGATCGGTAACGGAAAAAGAATTATAATGCAGAAATATTGTGAGCAAGTTATTGATTCTCCGGCCCAAATTGTTCCTATGAGGGTTATTTTTTTAGCAGCTCGGCCAAATGCCAACCACACACAATAGGACTTTGGATGCAGAAAATACTGTAAATATTTTACTGAATCTGAAGCAATACTTGCTTTCACTGGTTGGAGTGTTACATGAAATTTTTGTTTTCGAAACCATTTTAAAAGAGAATCAAGACGTCATTGGGACTTTCGAAATTTATGTGTGAATCAGGCTGTCAATTACCACTGTTAATCAGCTGTTCATGGTTAAAATTGATTTTTTTTTCTCCTCGCCGGACAAATATTTGGGATCTAGTGCGCGAGCCACGCATACAAAATTACTCCAGCCTTTTCGTCGGATTTCTAACAGAAAATTGCTGAGAAAAATTGTGTCAGACTGTGCAATAGTCCATGGCACAGTGAAAATTGCCTTCTGGCCACTGCAGCCCGAGAAAACCATACCGGGCCACGTTTGCACTTGCGTAGCTGCAATCCCCGGGCATACGAAATAAATAAATCGCTGCAACAACAACAATTTAGCAGCCGTAGCCAATGGCACACAGCAACATTCGTCTCGGCTCATTGGTGGGCTACGTGTGTTTTCTGTTGGCCTGCTTCTGGCCGCGAGCGGCGCAGGGGAGCCTGAAGGTGGTGTACGCAGTGAACGCCGGCGGCCGGGCGCACACCGACCTCAATGGCATTCACTACGAAGCAGATCCGCTGCAGAATAGGATTGGCACCGCATCCGACTACGGCAATCATCTGCTGATGATTGGCCGCGTGATGGAACCGGACGAGGTGCTGTATCGTACCGAGCGCTATCACACGGCCACCTTTGGCTACGATGTGCCCATCGATGGCGATGGCAATTACGCGTTGATAATGAAGTTCTGCGAAGTGTACTTTAACGAGCCGAATATGAAGGTTTGTGTGCGTCAAATTGAACTCTTGCTGTGCTGGATTATCGCTTCGTTTAATGTTCTTCTAGATCTTTGATGTGGTGCTGAACGGTCAGCACACCATCGTCAACGAACTGGACATATTCCATCAGGTGGGCCGCGGCACGGCACACGACGAATACGCCTTCTTTACGGTGACCAAAGGTCGGCTCTACTACAAGGATCAGGAGTCGGTGGTGCGAAACAACATGGTGCGACTGGACTTCATCAAGGGTGTCTACGACAATCCGAAGATCAATGCCTTCGCACTGCTAAAGGGCGATGTGGAGCATATACCTCGTCTGTTGCCCGCCTCAGGAGATATTGTGCCAATGGACGCTGACATGGCGGTGTTTCATGATCGTGTATCCGCAGACAGTGGCGGCGGCGGTGGTGGTGGCGCCGCAAATCCGCCCGTGCCAGCGACCAACAATCACGTAGCAAGCGATGACGACATCAAGCCGGAACCGGTGCCAAAGGCGCGCAAAACCAGCGGCCCGCGGCACCCCAACCCCTACTCGATGGACGACTCATCGGTGATGCTGCCCGTGTTCATAGCGATTGGCGCCTTCATTCCGCTGCTGTTCTGTCTGTGCAAATTGTGATGCGCTGCGGCGCATGAGAAATGCGATAGCAAATTGAATCGGCTGTATTTTTATTGAATTATTGTGATTTCTTGATTTAGAGCCGACAGGCGGATAAGCAGTTCATCGTGTTTACAACGCGGCGAACAAAACATCAGCATTGTTAGCTGAATATAATTGAAACCATCAGCGTGCCTCGGCTCGAACAATTCTTAGTTAAAACAACACTCGCAGTTGTGTTTCAACTGAAATAATTGCATCTCAGACACGTCGTTGGTTTATTTCAATTGTCGTTGGTTATTCAAAAATCAAAGATGATTGAAATGCATTTAAACCAACAGCGTGCCAAATGTTTTTTATTTGACGCTATCAAGACTGCTGAACACTTGCCGCTTTAGCTTTTGTTGTAATTTGTCGACGTGCGCTGTTGGTACGATTATCAAAAATGACTAAGCCCAGTTAATTTACTCTCAAAGAGTAGCCGGTTTGCGTTGTAAACACGACGTAACAGTGTTTAGGTTTGAATGTGAATGCACTCTGCACAAATGCGGCAGCTTGTAAATTCGTCCCATTTAATTAAGATCTGTTTTCCATTTTAGTAATTTAATTTTTGTTGTACTTGAAAATTTATCGAGCAATGTTTACGATTAGTTGTCGCAAAAAATGATTTATGTTCCTACTGCAGTTGTATGCAAATTAATTTAGTAAATCGGGTTTTGGCGATTTGATTTGCCCAGCAATTGGGAGAAAAAAATTAACAATGAAAGAAAACAAAAAAAGACTTAGTATGCGTACTTAAATTGTATAGATATTTGCATCGAAATTGATTGCACGCTCATCTTGCTGTCTCTGTCGTTCTTTCTGACACGTTGGCGCACATTGTTTTGAACGCACATGCAAAACTGTCTATGTTTTGAAAACCACTCGAAGAGGCGTATAACTTAATTTATGAAATGACTGACGAGTCCTAGTTACGTTACGTCTAATAACAATATGTAATGTCCTTAATGAATTTCGAATAAAAAACATTGTATGTAATTTTAACTAGAATTCCCTAAACTATCAGACAATGTGTATTTAATGCTTCAATAATATATCTCCAGTAATTCACATTTTTAATGTAGTTTAAGTTGGACATCAAAGTTAGCAATCTGAGTATTTTATTTGAATATAGAAAAATATTTCATAAATCATTAGACTGGTTTGTAAGAAGCGAAAATTTAAAACAAATTTTGTTAAATACCATTCAAATTAAAATAAAATAAAAATAAAATTTCCAATGTATATGGTTTTTTTTCTTTTGTTGTGAATTTTCAATGTGTTTTTTTAGTTGCAGTAAGGGCATTTTTTTTAGATATCGAGGAGATCTAAATCATCTTCAAGTGCGATTGATTAACGATTCATTACAATGTGTTCATACTTAACTAGCCAAGTAATTATTAATTTTGTTGTTGCTTTTTTTGTTGTTAAGTTTCAATGTGCTTTTTAGTTGCAGAAAAGACATTTTTTGTAACTATTCGGGGATGCAAATCATATTCAAGTTGGATTGACTCATGATTCATTTCAATGTGTTCATACTTAACTATGCAAGTAATTATTAATTTTAAAGTTAAAAGAACCAAAGAAAGAAAAATTAGTTTTTATACTAATTTCAAAGTATTCACAACAAGTTCATAAGTTTTTTATTACTTAAAAATCACAACAAATGAAAATTTAAATCAATGCCTTTGTTCCGAACACTAAACTCTTCTTATATTTCGTTGCCTCAGAAAACGAATGTAGTACGTTGCATTGAGTCTAGTAAAACATACGACATTTGTTTTCTCAGGCAACGATTTGGCTAATTCGGTGTAATGCTCATTGTGAATGAAATTGGTGACAAGAAGAAGCACTCATTTTTGGAGGGCCAAATACATAAACAATCAGCCAACCGTATTCAATTGAAAATTAGAACGTAAATGAATAGAATTGAACTTGAAAATGAAGATTCTGTGCGAAACACAAGTGGTCAATCGGCAGACGCAGTCCAGTCGCACACCACGCGCCGTAAAGTCCACGCTGGCGGTGGGCTTCCATACTAGCGCCAAGGATGCCAACGGCAACAGCCAAAAACAATTGGAAATCATACACTTCACGCCCCAAAATAAGATGGGCCAACGGTACAAAGTGCAGAACAACATCGAAAAGATGTTTACGAAATTCCTGCAAGACGGCAAGGCCACAATTAGCTTCCGGCAGCCGCCAGTGAATCTGCTCATCAAGTGTGATCCCATACAGCTGAAAGGCTTTCTGCAGACCATCAAGCTGGGTTTAGAAGGCAAGGAATCGTTGAATTTAAGACTGAACATAGCCGCCACCACTGCCATACCGCAGCGCTCGCAGCCGCAGGAAAAACTGGTGGTGACCAAGCGCGGCGACTATCCCACCAAAGGATTTCCGCGCACACTCAAATCACTAAAGATCTCCGACATACAACTGTGCAAAGTCACATTCGACGTGTGCTCGTTGCGAAATCTCACTGTGCTCGATCTGAGCTATAACAACATTACAAATGTGGGTTTTTGTATTTCGTTGTTGTTGAATTCTACTTAAAATTCTTTATTGACAGATTCCAGCTGAGTTGGGCCGTCTGGCACTCACAGAGTTTCACATCAACAATAATTCGCTCGGTGAAACCAACGCCTGGAAGTGGCTACAGGGTCGAAACCTCAGAAAAACACTGCGCGAGTTAAATTTATCAGCCAACAATTTGTCATACTTTCCGCTGCAGCTCAGCAAACTGGAGCAGCTAGTGACGCTAAGAATGAACAACAATTTGCTGCGACGCATACCGTTTGGTGTGCGCCGTATGCGCAGTTTGCGCTATTTGCACCTCTGTTCCAATCAGCTGGAATCGTTACCCTCAGACTTTGATCAAATGCGCCTCGAGGAAATGGACGTGTGGGGCAACAACTTTCAAACCGAGCTGGAGCATGCAACAAGCAGCAGCACTATGGGCAACAGCGCAGGCGCTTCGCCGCTCTGGCTGCTGGCAGCACGTGCCGTGCAACAGTACAAACTGCCTTATACGGCAGCCACATTGCCGTGGCTGCTGGTGGACATACTGGCCGAATCGCCGCGCTGTGCTTGCGGCAAAATATGCTACGCAGGCGCCATACTGCAACGCGCCGCACTGGCCACATTCGACAATGTGAAAACGCTGATCAGCAGTCGGCATCACTTGATCTATGCTGACATGGTGCTGTGCGGCGCTCAATGCGCTGGGCGCAAGCTGTTGTTGGCGTAGTGTGAATTAGCTGTCGCTTTTTATTGTTTAGAATATTTAAGCAGTTTTTAAAGCATAAAACAATCATTGAAGAACGAAAATTTTCTACGCTTTGTAATGTCGTTGAAGTTTTAAGTTCATTTCATTTAAATGGTCTCTTCCACATGACTTTCGTTATGAGAATATCATGTTTTATTGTTGAATGAGTACAACAACAGTTCATTTCATAATACTTTTAAAATCTAAAACACAAAATAAAGAAAGCATTAATGTATACAGAAGAATGAATAGTTATTTGAAAAGTTGCATCAACTTATATGAACGACAAATGAATGAAAATAGTGTCTGCTTATTTGATTGAATTTTTTGTATACGAGTGCGTTTATTTTCTGTGAAAGTAGTTGAATTTATTATTCGTATTTAATGGTCTAACCAGGCAATATTTGTAGTCTTGTTTAAACTTGATAGTCTTGTTTGGTAGTCACTCCTGAGTCACTTCAGAATGTCATCAAATATCTAAGAATTGTTTGTGTAATCATAACATAAGCCAAGACTACACCAAATCAGTGTTGATCAACCCATCTGTGAAAGTGCCACTCCTTACCTCTACTACCCAGCAAAGTTCAAGAAATCAAACTAAAATGAGTCATGGGTATGTTTCTTGAATCTTTTACACATTCAACTGAAACTTTTATTTTGATTCCTTTATTTTACAGTTCAGTTCTTACACAATTTCTTTTATTTTGATTCCTTTATTTTACAGTTTAGTTCTTACAGAATTTCGGACTAAAAGACGAGTCGACTTAATTCATTTCATATCACTTTAGAAGACAGCATTTCTGGCGCGAAAACGAGCACTTTGCCAATAAAATGAATGTGTCATTAAAAGGACATTCAGTTCGAATCACACCCTTTTTTACTCACACGTCCCGAAAATCAACATTCGTAGCACAAGAATTTTCAGCATTTCAAAGAAATTGACGAAGTAGAAATCAAAGTGAATATTTCAATATTTACAAAGGACAACGCAATGGAACAGCCAACACAATCACATATGCACACACAAACAGGCACATAGATTTGCGTGGAGTGTGTCCTTACAAGTGACACACTTAAGTGGCATCGAAGGTATTTGGCAATTGACGAAAACGGGAGGACAAGCGCGAGACGAAAGGACATCAGTTAAGTAAATATGAAATGTGCGTTTGAAATTGGGCAATGCTGCACGAATTGCGGGCAGGTGGAGTGCCGTGGCGCTAAAGCAAAGCTAGTGAGATTTTCTTTATTTACCAAAGCAACTTCTTACATACTAATGTCAACGAGAATGGCTTTAAATGTCGAATGCTTGTGCACACAGCCAGACAAAGTCGAGTCAGCAGCCATTGTCAGCTAAGCTAGTTGTTGACTTTTATCAGTCCGGCTGCTGCTGTCGGTCGCTTTGCCGTTGTGTTGATGCAAACGACGCGTTATAGCGACACGCATGCTGGCGAATTTAAAGCAAACGAAGGTTTAAAAATCCTAGAAAGCAGATTGAAAAGATAACAATATGGATGTGTGTGTGTGTAGTAGCGCATCTGAGGAGACAGCCGAGACGCGCGCTTCGCATTTATGCCGGTCACATACGTGCAAAGCGTTTAATACAAAAGCATATATTCGTATGTACCAGATATGTATGTGTTTGTGTTCGTGAGTCACAGCCAGGACACGCACTAGCTGTGCGTTGTCGTTTTAAGTAATGAAAAGTAATGATTGCATTATGATTGTTTATGAAGAAAATTTTCTTGTTGCTTATTTTGCGTTCTTTCTTGTTGCTATTTTTTAATAGCCAACACAAGATTTCATTAATAATGCAAAGCGTTGCGTTGGTTAAGAAAAAGGATGTTAAAGATAGGAGAGACGTTTTCTTTTATGATAGTTTATTTTCATGGCGTAGAAAAGATGAGGAAATGTTTGCGAAGGGTTTTGAATGCTTTGTAATATTTAATACTGGTAAATGTTTGTGTGCTTAGGAGTAGAGTTTTAAACATTTTAGGGAATTTAGTTTAAGGGGAAATAATTATGTGATGTTAATGCAAAGCGATCAAAAATTAATTTTGTAACGAGGCAACAAATTTATTATGATGGCTCTGAAGGAGCATTAGATGAGATAAGATTGAAATGGCTGGATGAATCCATATGCAGCTTTCTTTCAAATTCTGTTGCTTTGTCAAACTATTTGAAGGATGCTATGAACCTGAGCAACATCTTTTAACATCTATGAAGGATATCTTCGCGATTTGATAGGACGGTTGTCGTATTGCTTGTAGCTTTCTTCTACTGAGCGCTGGACAGTGGCGAAAGGGATGTTGTCTTTATCTTTTGAACATTCGCAACTACTGCAGTAGTCTTTTGGATTAACACCCAGTTTGATAACATTTGTTTCGATTAGTTAGTAACCAATGAGAGTCCTTGTAAGAATGGATACCTCAGCTCTCTTAAGTTCTAAAATTACTGATGTGCGGTTCCTTTTATAACTGAGCCATGTAAGCTCCGTAGTTGTGAACTATATTATGCCAATTTTGCGAGTTTTGAGCGAAGTTTAAACGTGACCAGCGGCATACCTACCACCTTCTTATTTACTACTGAGACTGATTTACTACTCAGACTGAGAAAAAATCAGCTTAGACAGATTACCGGACTTTTAACTGGACACTTCAGGCTGTGAAAACATATAAATACAATCGGTATAGAAAAGAGAAGCATCTGCAGACTCTACGGAGCTGTAGAGGAAACGGTGGAGCACATCAAACTGCGTTGTGAAGCAGTCTGTCGTAGCAGGAGACGATACCTGGGCCAATACTGATTTGCAGAGGAAAATGAACCTCCGTGGGTTACTATTCATTAGGTCGGTGGGTCTAGGGGATGTTCTCTAGCGATCTCTAGGGGCACAATGGATCAGTAATGGTCTCAGTGCAATTAACTCTTCAATAAATCTAATCTAATCTATCTGTAAGGATAAAGTAAGTCGCGCCTTTCCTTGCCATTGTTGTTCGATTATTCGTTTTACAATTACCTTCAATTCAATGTTCCGGTGTCCAAGCACCCAAATGATGTAAGCAGTGCTGGCCCATCTCGCTCAGAGAACCCAGTGACAGGTTTAATGTTTTTTGTGCATGTTTATAAACCTTTTGGATCCACTTGGCTGTCCAAGAAGATTTATATTTGATTGGTTCTGTACTTTTGGCCTCAAAGACGACCATCTTCGCCTGGCAGATACTACGGTGGTCCGGAAGCCGTAAAAATATTTCAATCCCCAGGTTTGGGGTAAAGATACCACCTTCTACTCTCCCATCGAGCTTGGAGTCATCTGCAAGAAGAAATATTTACAAATGAATCATTATTTCCATAGAATGTACTGCTTGCTGTATTGCTGCCTAGAAAGTTTGCTCAGGAAGACGATGATCCAGTAGTTAATTCAATAAAGAAAACTTTTGCTGCCCTTTTAGGCTTCTCTTGTGCTAGAAAAAGGGAGAAAAGGAGACCCCTCCTTGCTGTGTTTGTAATACTGAACGTCCTGAACGTCATTGTAGCAGTGAACTTCTTAGCGAACTTCTTAGTGGATTAGTCAAACCCGCTTTTAATACCAAATTCAAAAAATTCTTCAGGGAAATTCTGCTGAATTCTCATAAGTTTCTAGATAAAGTTTTCGATTCAGTGTTATTTGTTATTAGCCAAAAATTTTAAATCCAAAATTTGTTATTCGCCAACAATTTTCAATCCAAACATAACGAAGATAGATTTGAAAGGGGGAAATGTGCACTGAGACCATAATTGATCTATTGTGCCCCTACATACATACAACAACAACAATAACACAACGAAAGATAACTTAGAAATATTTGTGTGTAAAGTATTTGTTTGTAAAGTGTCCGCCCGTCCCTTTTCAATGTGCCAATCATACTGAAGCAAAACTTAACCTTTTCGACCCCAAAGTTGCCTGAGTTCACCTATTTGTCATCTTACAGCAAAAGCAACGATTGATTTATGGGTTTAATTGAGGTAGGCACCAACAAATTAATATTTTTAGAAATGAATTCAAAAATTACAAAAATTTTACTGTTATTCCCAAAATAATTTCAAATACTTTGCAGCGATATCAGGAAAGTTTGTGTTCTAGTTGAAGTCTACTAATTGGGCGCGTTGGATCAAAACACTGTTTCTTTAAATAAAATTAAAAAAGTCATCATTTTGTATTTTTCCATAAATATTAAATCATTTTTCTGTTATTAAAAAATATTGATACACAATTTATTTAACCCGTTTTAACCCTTTCAATACGACTTTTGGCCAGTGAAAATATTTCTGTATAATTGAACTAAATGTGCTGTAAATGAGTAAAAGAACATTTTTACATAATTTCAGATTTTTGTTTTATGCACAAAGAGCACGCTTACACTTCTGAATTATGAATTAGTTAGGTTATGCTAACCAAAACACGTGTTGTGAAGTACTGACTACAGACTACTTTTTAGTCCTATCCCAGCACTTTAAAAGCGAATACTTTTTGCACCAGTAATTTTTGAACATTATCTGGGACTTATATATCCCCGCAGTATTGAAAGGGTTAAGCTAAGATTTTTCAAAAGTAAACTAGCTGTAGAACTCTAACAAAGAGGCGTGGCGACTTCAAATGTCGTGTGCACACTTCTTAGGCTAATGTTTCATGATTTAAATACAAAAAAGTAAAATCGAGCCACAGAGTAAAATTCGGGGTCGAAAGGGTTAAGCCGACTTTAAATGAACTTATCACAATCAAATCTTATTGGAAAGAAAAAACTCTAACACAGTTTAGTCAACACTCAATAATAACTGAAATTGTGGTTTTTAACACCAGAATTCAATTCATTCAGTTCAACCAATGCAAGGAATCATTTTACAAATGTGGGGTAAATATTTTTTTTAAATACTTAAAATTGTTGCATTTTAGTTGGTGCAAAAGCCACTAAAAGTCCCAGAAGATTTTCTTTCAGAAAGTCATGCAATAAAATTATAAAATGCTTTGACTTCCATTTACATTTTGACTTCCTTGAGCATTTAGAAAAAGTTATCTAAAAAAAACAAGGAAACAAAAAACATTTTAAAGCCCATTAAATATATGAAACTGTTTTTATCATAAAAAATATATAAAAAATATTTAATAAAAATTTGTTATTCCAACAGCTTCTTCCACTGTTCAACACTCGTGCCGCGTGGTCTCGCCTCGAGCATGTTTCCGGTCATAACTTGGCGCATCTAATATTTGATGAGTGGCGGCGCGTTTTACAGCAACGCAAATATTGACGCACACTCGTACCGAGACGCCGGAAAATATAAACGCTCGCGGCGCATAAAACTTATTCAATAGATTATGGCCAGAAATTGTCTTGTTGGCTTGTAGGCTGCATCCGGGCAGCAACATTCAACAGCAAATACGGCAGCGATCTGAAGCCGCATAAAAATAGGGCCACCGGAAATATGCCAACCCCAGCAGCACACGAGATGTGCGAGTGTATTTCTGTGTGTGTGTGTGATTGCGTGAGCGGCCATCATATGCTTTCCTGCCTCATTTTACACTGGCAATGGCAATGGCAATGGCAATGCGCTGGCCACTTTAATCGGCACTGGTTCATTTCCCCGGCCATTTGCATGCTTGCATTTGCTCTCCACCATTCAAGTGTTGAGAACATATGGAAAATATTTTGGTTTTATGTGTGACGATGCGCCATAAAACGAGACGAACCCTAAAACACACAAAAATCGACAATGAAACTTTAGCTTTAGGGGACTTTCGACTGCGTCCGGCTGTCCGTCAGGCGCACACATGACACTCGAAATCAGCAGGGACGAGCAAACAAACGTGCAGCGCGCCAACGACGAGACAGACCGACATGCGGACATATCGAAAAGACAGCGACAGTCGTGAGTCCCTTTTGGCCAGCATCAAAAGTTGATTACGAAAATTTCATTTAGGCGATAAAAAGGCGGCAGACTTGTGCTGACAAGGGACGTCGAGACACTAACGCAAACAGTAGTCAAACAGTGCGAGTGCATGAAAAAAATAATATGTGCTCAAGTGAAATTTGCTTTTTATTTGGCAATTTCATAAATCGAGCGGCGTTGAGTTGAGAGCAACAGCAAAGAGAAGCGCACATTAAAAAGTTCGTAGACAGCCGAGTAGCTTTAATATGAAAGCATTGTACAATACAAACAATTTAGAAAATATGCAAATTTTGTTTATTGCTATAAAAATGGTACAAAGCATTGAAACAAAATGTCTATAAATAAAGTTGAAACGAAGCAATCGCTCATACGCCCCGTTGGTAGCTCATTTATGGAGCAATAAATTGATAAATTTTATGTATGGAAATTTTGTTTGAACGAAGCGTTGAGAGGAACCCAAAAGCCATTTCAAGTTTTGTGTAATGATGGGGGAAACTGAAAACTGAAGCATTTCAATTTTCATTTAATCGATGCTAAATGAAGCAGCAATCAACCATTGCATCGTTCCAAATGGATTGTTAGCAGAGGTTGTTTGTTGAATTTTTAGATAAATTTCAAAAGAGTTTCACTTGAAAAAATCTGAATTTATAAGCTGCTGACTGTTGCTACTCAGTGGCCAATACATTGAATTACAAATTGGTGTGCAATGGGTTCGAATTCTATCAAGCAGCACAAAATTAAAGGAACTTTTTTTTCGGCACTTTCAGTGCTTGTAGCAGTAAAATTATCCATGAAAAAATGTATGAATGAGGAGATTCAAATCCGTGCGAGAAAAAAAATTTAAATTTTTTTTTATTTTTTATCCCCTTCACAATTTTGAAGTTCTTTTAAAAGGACAAAATACATATGTAGAAATGAAAAACTGAGTACGCAGTATCACTATGTTTGGTCTCTAGTTTCATGCACATATGGATTTTTCCCGGTGTGAAAAATGCTGTCGCACGGTGTAAGCAGTGATAGTTTTAACCCTTTCGCTATAGATTTTTACTGGGGAAAGTTAAAATTTTAAATTTTACGTTTCAGGTTTCTATGTGATTATATTAGCAACATACCATAAGATATTTTTTAATTTTTATACTCGGACCCTGTATTTTAGAGTGTTTTTCTATGAGAGCAACCACATCGTTGTGGCTGTAATAATTATCAGGTGTACAACTTTGCTTCCGCCGTTTTCCGATAGGTGGCTGTACCGGCTGAGGCTGGTTGAAATACATAGATGGTAATGCCTTTAAAGTGAGTGTGGACAGTGCCTAACGAATTGTCATCGCCGTTTCAGTGACACTTGTTCTTGTTTTCGAATTATTCACGCTCGAAAATGTCCGTTTATGTGCCCAATTCTCGCCATTTGCGGGAAATTTTACTTTTCTGTTACAATTCGAAAAAAAATGCAGCTGAAGCGCATCGAATGCTCTCAGAAACTTACGGTGATGCTGCTCTGAGTGAAAGAACGTGTCGGGAGTGGTTTCAACGTTTTAAAAATGGTGATTTCGATGTCGAAGATAAACATGGTGGTGACCACTTTTGCGGCCTCACGTCGCAAAAGTGGTCAAAAAGTACCTGGAAACGCTGAAATGGGAAGTCTTGCCCCACCCGCCGTATTCCCCAGATGTCGCCCCTTCTGACTTCCACCTATTCCGTTCGATGGCACACGGCCTGGCAGATCAACATTTTCAATCCTTCGAAGAATTGGAAAAATGGATTGCTTCATGGATAGCGTCAAAAGAGGACTCCTTTTTTCGAGCCGGGATCCGAAAATTGCCGGAAAGATGGGAGAAAGTTGTCGCTAGCGACGGACAATACTTTGAATAATACATCTGTAAGCACTTTTTCGCAATAAAGCTTTTAATTTTGGAAAAAAACGGCGGAAGCAAAGTTGTACACCTGATACTTAAACATAAAACTTTATACGCATAACGAAAATTTGAATATTTCTTCATTTACTTCAGCCAAAACTAAAAAAAAGTATCCTAATTGAAAGAAAACGTCAAATGAAAAAGTTATCTAATTTTTTCTGCTTCTTCTTTCTTTACTATGTCAGATATACCCTTAAAAATGTGTATAATTCTCTTCTTTAAACTTAAATATTGAGTTTATTTATTTCGTATTTTTCCTTAAACCTTAAACTATTCTAAAGACCAACAAAAAAATGTATTCTTCCAACCATAGAGGATGGAGACGTCCACAAAGTGGCTTGTGGCCATATGGCAACAAAATAGCGAAAGAGTTAAGCCACGTGTTCACTATAGAGTTTTTGCGTAGAGCTAAAGAAAACTTTTGTGTAGAGCAATGAGAGTAGTGTATACGCCCCGTAGAGCTCTATGATAGATTTCTAAATATCTCACTCTATTGTAGAGTACTCTAGCTTAAAAAACTCTACTGTTGATACATAATTTTTACATGTGTGCTAAAGCTCTTCATCTGCGCTACGCTTTAATAGAGTTTAATAGAGTTTTTCGCTCTACGGTAGAGTTGTCTGCGTAGACTTGTGTCTATTGTTGTGCTTTTGTGTGGCAAAATTAAGTAAAATCGCATTGCAATGGCATCGGCAGTGAAGAAATTGCGCAGCAAATCTGATACTAATTCGCTCCCAACATTTTCTTGTCTTTATTTGCTTTTTCAAGCCAACATAGAACAGCAGCAGCAACCCGCTTTAGGCGATTTTTTTTTTTCATTTTTCAACTATTCAATTAAATGTTTTCCATGCCCAAACAGCCATCTTAATCTAAACTGACCTAATAAAATGTTTGGTTCATTAAAAAAAAAAATTGTTTACGCAAGCACAACAGAATGACTGCGAAATTAAGTGAAATGTCAAACCATCTTGCTCTACCATGATACTCTACCATCGAGTAATTGTAGAGCTCTACTCAAAATTTCTCTATACCATCTCTACGTAGAGCGCTTAAGTGATAGAGTCGCGCTATAGTGGACAAACAACTGGTAGAGTATCTAGTAGAGTCCGACCGATTAATCGGCATCGGTTAGTATCGGCCAATAAAATTGGTATCGGCATCGGCTAGAATCGGCATCGGCCAAAAAAATAAGTATCGGCATCGGCCTTTTTTGGCCGATGCCACATCGGCCGTTCTTGGTCGATGATGCATTGGCCTATTTTTCTGCTTTCATTTTTTTGTTTTCATTTTTTGTACCAACTTAGATATTGTTTAATATAAATGTGTCCTATAAATGTTTTTTTTATACTAGGTTTATTAAAAACACAGATTTTCTCGAAATGTCTATGCATTTCGTCTCTTAATGTACGTATCCTTTATCCTTTTTTTTACTTGGAAGCATTTTTTTAACAGGCCTTTTATTTTTTACAAATTTGTTTTCTGACTTCTTCCCACTGCATCTGTACAACGGGTCGCAATTGAGAGTACAAATTTTAATATAAAAATCGTAATTTTTAGTTGAATAAAAAACTAAATTTTTATGCAATATTCACGTCACTTTTTTTGTTTCTCTCTCAGTGGATAAATGTGATATATTATTTTTTTAATACATTTCAACGTATTAGAATTCTGATTTCTCTTGTTATTTTATTAAGTTTTTAATTATTTATTTTCTCGTTATTTTGTTATTTTCGCCCTTTCGACCCATTAATCGGCATCGGCCAAACTCGCCCTTCCGGCCGATTAATCGGCATAGGCATCGGCCAAAAAATTTGGTATCGGTCGGACTCTAGTATATACGCTTTATATTCTACCGAAAAAACTCTATATTGGACACTTGGCTTAAGAATGAGTTTCCTTTCCCCCTCACGTCTCAGCATCTTCGAAACAAAACCTACAAATTTCCTTTTCAACGAAATTTAATCCTATAAAATGTCGTTTAAAGTTTTATTGCCCATTTATATGATTTTATAATGGAAGATAAGGATTTCTCTTGCCAATAGGTGATACTGCGGTCTCGATAGGCAACTGAGTAGCAGAGACCTCCCTGGGACCACAAACGTCGCAGATTTATACTTGTCTGGGCAATTAAGAACCGATGCTACTACTGCTCAATGATGAAATAAGACTAAAGAAGCAAGTTTTGTTATGAGTCCCGGTTTCGTTATTCGGCTTCAAGTATTTAAAGCGTAAAAGTAATGACAAGTGGCGCCCACAGGATTCCATTTGGAGGGAGGAGAAGTGGGGTTTGCTTACAACTTTTAAATCCAATACCATTTGAAACCATATTTTTCATCAGAAAGTATTGTAATTAAGTACGTGGGGGCCTGTGCGCCACTGGTAAGGACCCAAGTTTAATTTGCTGACAGTGACAAATTGTTCAAGAGGCTTTAGAAGACATAACACCGTGCGACAACAAATTTTACACACGAAAAATTCTATCTATTTGCGAAACTGGGGGCTACTACTGTAAAACTGTGTTTTTAGTTTTTCTCTCTGACGTCAGGACTTTGAACTCTCAAGGACATGTTTATTTCAAACAATTATTTTAAATGAGCGCATTGCAGAATAACAATATGGGTATCAAATGAAAGAGAAAAACAGTTAGAATCTTAGAAAATTTAATGTTTTGGTGAAAAAGAACAAAGAGGTATTAAAAATGTCCTCTTAAAACTTTATCCTTGAATATCCTTGCAAATTTCCAATAATTTTTTTCGAAAAAAATATGTCTTAAGGACTAAAATATACACTACTACATCCTTGAATTTCATGCTTCTAACTTTATTAGGCTGAGATACAAAAAAATTTAATATATCTTTCTGTAAAACAAAGATATTTTTTTTATTTATTTTTTTATTTTTTATGCGAAGTTTATGATGACAAAAATTATTTGTAAACAATTTTTGATTTTTTACATTTTTGGGAGGAAATTTCAGATTTTTTCAGATTTAGGAGGAACCCATTTCAGGTATCTGACAACACTGCCCAGTCCAAAGTTTTGGGAGACTCGAATTCTATAGTTGTACTCAATTTTTAAGTATTTTATAGAAGAACAAAAATGTAAGCCTCGACGCCACATTTTCTCACCACAATTCTGTGAATCTTCTTATCTTCCCTAAATATTCGATTCACTCTGTCTTCCTTCGATTACTCGCAGCATCTGGATACTTTAGCTTTGGAGTTAAACACTTCTTTAGCTTTTGGAGTTAGGCATCTCCAACTCACCGAAGCACTTAAAGAAAAGCATATAAACATTTTGCATAAACTCCAAAGCCATGTTTGCATGTGCAGCCTACTTAATAAAGCTATTAAAAACTCTCTCATAATTATGAGAAACTTCAAAAAACACTTTACTTAGTTCGATTCGCTCACTTAATCAAGCCGCAGCGGGCGTCCATTCAACCACCCGGAGTGCGGCAGCCAAAGTGCTTTGAAAGTAGTAAAAACTCCATTAGCTGTCATCAAAAATGCATTTTACATGGAAAATGCAAATCAAATGCAATAAATCAAACGGAGTACATCAGCAGCAACAGCAACAACAACAACAAGAGAGGACATAATAATAACAACAAGTTGAAAACAGCATTTCATGGCTAATCAAGCGACGTGGATCGACATTATGGCTCCCCTGATGCGATGCGACAACACCAGGAACAGCACCAACAACAACAATAACCACAACAACAACTGCCACCCACAGCAACAAACGGCCCACAAGTCGTAGACGTCAACGTCAAAGCGGCCAAAGTCAAAGCGCAGCGCGCTGGAATGCGGCAACGCGACGGTAGGAAAAAAAATATAATAATAAACAAATAAAAACCGGTTGCTTTAGCTGAATTAAAGTCACGAGGGTTGCACCAATGCAGCACACACACTCCTCGCCCCCAGTGGGGCGAACATGAAAAATGAAAATGTGGCAACCACACCCACCGAATTAGCGCTCTAACCTCCAACGACGATGACGACTGGCCGTGGCCCAAACAAATTTCGAGCATATTAAAAATTTGCTGCAAACCTATCGTGCGCGGCAAGTGAAGCGGAAAAATTGTGCAGACGCAGACGGGGCAAATGTTCGCAGGCCGACTTGAGGCCGCACTGAAGAAATTTATACACAATTTGCGTGCAGCAGTGCAACTTTTTATGACAGAAGGCGGCACACGGAAAGCGGGAGTGATGCGAGTTGCCGGGGAGGCGGTCGACGGTCGGCAGTCGGCGGCAAATGTGACAGCAGCAAAATTTAACCCCCTTATCGGTGACGAAAAATCCAAGCAGAAATTCACGAAATTCCCGCAAGCGAAGCGCAATGCAACACAACGCTCGGAAGGCGAGGGTGGCGGCAGCGAAAATAAAGTGGCAAGACAGGCCGACAAGCGCTGGCGGCTGGCGGCTGCTTGGGCCATTTGCAACCCTCCGTTTTGCTCGAAAGTGAAAAATCTTGTGCGCTGCAATTTCGCGGCAAGCAGGAAACGCCGAGAAAGTCAAGTCACGCGCGTCCCGCGCCGGCAGCACATTTTTACATGCCAGCCAAGTGCCACGGGAGGAGGAGAGGAGGCAAGGGGGGAGCACACGGTCGCTGCAAATTGGAAGTCACTCACCTTGTGCACCTTGGGCGCTATCAATTTCTAATCTGCCGCACGCCCTGCACTGCCCACCCGACCCCCTGCAATCAGCGTTAAATATATTTGAGGATTTTCATTTTTATTTATTTTCTGTTTTATGACTGCGTGGCGCGTAAATGTCAAAGGAAACGCAGCCGAAACGTTCGAGGGATGTTTGAAGGAATTTTTGTTGGGCTATAAATAATTGGGGGTGGGGGGTAAGTGAAATTCATATGCTACCATTTTGTCGAAGGGCTGAAGGCTTAGTGTGCGGCTTTTGTTATTGTTGGCGGTATTTTAGCTGCTGCTGCATGTTATTGTTGTTGTTGGAAGGCAGCGCGTGCACAAATCAAATAAAAATTGTCGATAACAAATTTTTTCATGTTGCCGCCTGGTGCAGTCGCAGTCGCAGCAGCAATTGCAGCGACAAGCATGAAGCATTAAATATTTAGTACAACAATTTTACTGTCCATACACACGCAAACTTATTGCAAATGTTTGATGTCACTGTTTGCGCGAATAGATAAGAGGACATAACGTGGTGTAGTGGTTAGTGCATTGGACTGCAAGTCGCACTGTGCCGAGTTCGAGTTCTGGTTTGGACAAATGAAATGTGAAAAGGATTTTTTTTACCCACACTGAGTGAAGATGGAAGCTCCCGCTTTGCTTTGCTAGCTTCAGTAGTCATCAGTGTTGTCAGAAAATTTGCTATAGTTACAGTCAGATTGTTGGTCACAAACAAAAATACGCCTGGCTTGTCAAAGGACAATAACTGCTAATGTTTGTCTCATTGAAATGTTTTAGAAAACAATATTAATTTCCAATTCAAGAGATTTGCAGAAGTCGAGAAATTTTCAATAGATTTAATAGATTATAAAATTTATACATATTGTTACGTAAATGACTTCTGCAAGATCGTTTTGGATTGTGCTTGTAAAATAAAACCACTTCAATTATTCAGCGCAAACGTAGTCAAAAACCAACTATCACTTTATTTACAGATTTACACTTTGCTTGTATCTACACTTGTTACTACTTTGCTTATTCAACTAAGACTAGACTCGACCTTTTGCGCTGCACACTGCTGCTTTTTATACTTGTTTTCTTATCGCGTCGTTGTTTCTTGCACATTCTAGTTGTACTCTATATCTCGATTGTTCTATTACAGTTCATCACCTTCGCGAACCATCCTCGCCATATCGGAATTATAGCAAGTTTGCCGTACTCCAAAGTGCATGCCTAAAAGTATGCTTGGAAAAGCATTCACGTATAGCACAGCACAGAGTGCCTCATCGTTACAATATAAAGTCTTCCGGAATAAATTAAGTAGGTAAGTGGGAAGATAGATTCGAGGAATGTATGAGCCTTTCCAGAAATTATCGATAGTTAAATCTGCACTGCAGCTTGAACTATCATCAAACCAAACTAAGAATTCGTATAAAAGGAATTTAGCAGGTCCTCCTTGCAGGAAAATGAAATTGCAATACACATACTTGGAGAATGCCCTTTTCAAAGGACTTTTTTCATAACCTTCTTTTACAAATACATAGAAAATAAATTGTATTTAAATCCTTGAGCCTTTTCTCTTTGATTTGATGTACATATCGCCATACGAGGTTAATTATTTTTTATATTTTTTTTATTTTTTATCCCCTTAAAAATTTTGAAGTCCCTTTAAAAGGTCAAAGGATGTAGAAATGAAAAACTAAGTACGCAGTATTGCTATGTTTGGTCTCTAGCTTCACGCCCATATGAATTTTTTCCGGTGAGAAAACTTTTTTTAATTTTTGTCGCACGGTGTAGATGGATGGATGGATGTGAAGGGGAGCCGAAGAAATAACCTAAGGGAGGTCATTACCTCAAGCACTCAGGCTTTATAGCCCATTCTACTTAAGGCTCAGAAAAAAGGTTGATAGAGGAGATGGGAATGGGAAAAGAAAAAGATAAAGTCGGTGAAAGGGGAGAGTTATGAGTTCTCCTGTGCAAATTTCCCGGACTCATTAATGAATCTCAGAAGATCACAGATCCATTCTCATAACATCTGAACCCAGCGTGCGCAATCTCGTTCTAGAAAAGGCAGGACATGCACAGAGAAGTGCTCTATACTATCTACCTACTCCAGGCAAGACACGCAAGTCGGATCTTCGATGATGCTCATGTTGGCCATATGTCGCCCCTATGGATTGTGTCCTGTGATTAATCCGACCATTCGTCGTAGGTCTTTCCTTCTCAGCTTCTGGAGGAAATTCTCTGCTTTTCTGTTCGTTCTTTTTACAAAACACTTGGCAGCTTACCAAGCTAGACCAACGTTCTCTATGTAGGCTATTTACACAGGACTTGATCCAGTCCAGGGTTCCTGCTAGACTGGTGCCGATTATTGGTTCTGGTCCCATGGGTGTGCACCCTGATTCACAGTTGGCCAGTTCATTGGCAGTTTCGTTACCTAGAACACCACAGTGTCCCGGAACCCAGATAAGTTGGAGCTTATAACGTCGCGCGACTGATTTTAGCTTCATCTTACAATCTTGAACAATCTTAGAGGTAACACGCGCGTTCTCCAGGGCCTTAAGTGCAGCTTGACTGTCACTACTGACTCCTATATGTTTCCCGCAACATTTCCTCCCAATTATCCATTTCGCAGGGTGTAATACTTGAAAAATCAGTCTAAAGTATGGTTACTCCTATCAACTTTATCACACGCAGTCCCGGCAGTTATTTGGTAAAATTTCTGTTAATGTATTCAATATCAAAAATTTGTGTAAAATCAAAAATATAGACTCACATTGTGTGCTTCAGTATTGTTAGTTTGGTTCATATTGAAGATGTTTAAAATAATTAAAAATTAACAAAACAACACATCAAATTTATACATGCTGACTAAAAGATTGGAAATTGAAATGTATAAAAATGAGGTAAATCCCAGTACTTTCTCAAGAGATACGCCTGGCCACTCTAAATAAGGGTACAACGTATAAAAGGGCTTAATTGAATTAATAATTAATAAGTGACTGGCAATTGCATTAATTAATTGAATTAACAACAGAAAAAAGGCTTCTAATGCAATGAAGTCGTTGTTGATGAGTCGCTAATTTGCTTCAATTTGAATAAATTAGTGCGAAGTGGCAGTGGCACTTTGTTACCTGCCTGCAGCAAACACATTCATCAAAGAGTGGAGCAATCAAGTGGCACGCAGTGAAGCTTCACCTTTTGGATGTCAGGTCATAAATTTTGTTTGGAAAGGAGTTAAATGTTCCTTCAAACACTCGATGAGTGTGTCAACTCACACAGAGCGAGCCAAGTGCTCATGATTTTTCAATATAGTAAAGTGAATCCTTATTAAAATCACTTTCTAAATATAAAAAAGAAGATTATTTATCTATTCTACTCGTATTTACTATCTACGACCAATCATCAAATGAAGCGCAAAATTAAAAACTCGCATGCAATTTTTATTGGATTTTTGTTTGCACACAGAAGAAATGCGCAAATATTGCCGACACACATTCGCAGTGTGTTTGTTTGCATTGATGAAAATGTTAATTTTGCAGCCCACAATTCAACAGATGCAACATTCAAAAATCCATTCAATGATGAAAAATCAAAATAAGGAACATCAACAAATACAAATCAAAGTCAATAGCAATGCTGTCAGTGCGTGCGGACGCCGGCGGCAAAGGGCGACAGCATCTCGTCGATCAGCATCAAAGGGCAAAAAAGCGAAACAAATCAATTCCGTGCGATTGCCTGTTTGGCGCTGCTTTGCGTCAGGTGGCAGCAGCGTTTCAACTGTTCGCTGCCCGCCCCCCGCACCCCACTTTCCCAACCGGCCGAGGGTTAGGCAAAAAATCAACAATGCAGAAAATTCATCAATGAAAATATTTTCTTTTTTTCGCCCCTCACCGCATGTTCTGTTCGCCGCTATACCACAACTGAACAGAAACAACAAAAGCAATATTATTGTAAACAAAACAAAAACACAGCAATGAAACAAGCCGACGAAACCAACAAAAAAAAAAACAACAAATTGCAGCAACTGTGCAAATCACACTGGTGAACATTAAATGCTTTGAATGTGTGTGAGTTGTTGTTTTATTATTGTTGTTGTTGTTTGTGTGGGTGTATTCGTGTGGGTGTTGTGCTCGCTCGCATGTGGGTTGAAGGTTAGACAAATGTTTATGTTGCTGTTCCGGGTCGCCAGGATGAATAGGCCGCTTGTAAGTTGCAATGGCCCAAATATATGTTGGCAACATTTAATATTGTTAGCCATTGAAATTGTATGAAATAAATATGCATTTTTAGTTAATTAACATGATGTGATTTCTCTCAGGCGCCAAAACGGAATTAATTAAAATTGTGTATTTGTGCCAAAAGCAAAGCAAACAATACAGAAAGCAAATAAGTTAGGAACATATATTTCTTTATGTATTTATTTAAGTAATTAGTTTTGGTCTTTTTTTTAGCTCTGAAAACATCGAAAATGGTGATGCATTATTTTGTTTGACCTTAATTTGTTTTCTTTTTTCCGGGAAATAACTGAAAACAGCAAAAATGTCTTTGTAACACAGCATTGTTGAGTATGTGTATACAAGCACTTTGTTGTTTTATGTAAAAATTTGAGCAGAAGTTTTCGTTGTATGAAAAAACAGTAAGGTTAGGTTACGTTAGGTTAGGTTAGGCATGGTTAGGTTGTATTTCATTATATAAATATTCGAATTCTAAAATTATTCAAAGTTTGCAAAATTTTTACTTAAATTTTTTTAAATTTCTAATATAATTTTAATTCCAAAATTTTTTTTCTTTGATTTTTTTTGTTGTATTTTATATTTTTTTATTTTCTTTAATTTTGAATTTTTGACTTTGAACATTTTATTACATTTTAAATTTTTGTATTTATATTTTGTAAAATTTTATAATTGAATTTAATTTTTTTGAATTTTAAAATTTTTTCACAATTTTTGGTTTTCTTTAATTTTCAACTTTAATTTTTTTATGAGGCCCATGTAGTCCATGTAGAAGAGTTCTATGTCATTTGAATAGCTGTCAGATTCTCATCGGACTTTAGAAAATATAAGTTCTCTCATTGGACAACTTTGAAAGCGCTGAGATCAAGTGGAGTGAAAACTAAAGTGTTGAAAGTAAACTGGAAAGACATAAAACAGCAAATAGTATAACAAAATAAAATAGCGTTTTACACAAGTTTGTACTATTACCGATATCTGTTCTTTATGATAGATAAACTTTTCCTGCTTTTCAGTAAAAATTTCATGGCCACCCACACAATTTAAATGATTCCTTAAAAAACTTGATTCAGTGCAAGAAATAAAAAATCATTTCATGTTCAAAAACTCACCTGTCCTTGGATTTGGAATCCTACTACTCTTTAAAAAATTTTTTAGGCAGAGATCTATGCCAATAGGATCCAACCGATGTCAGCTGTTGTACAATCTTTTTCAAAGCAAAAATAAAAAATAATTTCTTGCGTAAAAATCCACCTACCCCTAGTTTGGGAACTCCACTACTCTACTAACCTTTTGAAACCTTTTTCTATCCAAGATCTATGCCAGTAAGATCAAATCGATATTAATGATTATTTTACTGTTGAACAACCTGATTCAGTGCCAGAAATACAAACTCATTTGATGTTTGGAAACCCACCTGCCCCCTGGTTTGGTACTCTACTAATCCTTTGAAACATTTTTCAAGCAGAGATATCTGGCAATAGGATCCAACAGATGTTAATGATTCTTTTACTGTTGGACAACCTTGTTTAATATAAGAAATACATTATCATTTTATATCCAAAAACCCACCTGCCTTCTGGCTTGGAACTCTACTACTCTACTAACCCTTTGAAATATTTGTTAAGCAGAGATCTATGAGAATTGGATCCGACCAATGTCAATGATTCTTTAAGACAACCTTATTCAGTACAAGAAATACAAAATCTGGTCTCTGGTTTTGGAACTCAAGAAAAAACCTAATTTCTTATTTCTCTCTTAAGAGAATCTTAAGAGCTCAAGGGCTTAAGTAATCGTTATATCCAACTGTCTAGGGCCTGGTTGACCTATTATATATACGTATTCATATTTTGAAACCCTCGCCCCTCTAACTTACACTCACTCACTGCTGCATTAACTACAGGTTAATGAGTTAACGATTTTGTCAATTATATTGCTTTTTGCAGACTCCAAAGTATATTCTATATTACTTTTGTTGGGCTTATCAATTCTTTGATCCATATTGAATTAAGCTTTTCTTTTGATCTTTTGCAACATGAAGATGTCTTCTATGAACTCAATTCTTTATGATCCATTGTAAGCTCTTTGAAATAATGCAAAATATGGCCTATATACCATTGGTCCCAAGAGTTTATTACCTGACATTAGACTTCAAATTCTAAATAGGTAGAATCTACTAAGGCTTACAAGATTTTCTAACCTGTATTAATTTCTTTGTAAGCTTTAGGTTTTTTAATATAACTTTAACTCAAAGCTAACGAGAAGGACGTCAATAGTTGGGGCAAACCTGGAATGAAAATGGAATGGAAATGGAATGGATATGAGGGTAGCCGAGAAAGATAACCCTAGAGGGCCCAATTTCTTAAGCACTCAGGCTAGAAGCGCATTGTGCTTAAGGCTCGATAGGAAAAGAGTGATAGAAGAAAGTGAGGTGGGGTTATAAAGAAAAAGAAAGCAAGTATTCGGGAAGGAATGGAAACTATAAATCCTGCTGCACGAATTTCCTAGATTCTTTAATGAATCTCCAAGATGAGAAGGAAATCGAGATTGGCATCCCCTATGAGACTTACCAGCGGGAATACGTCAAATGATAAAGGCATAGTAGGCTTTGCACCACTGGAGAACACCGCTAGACTCATTTGAACCTCAGGTTGGTTTCCACCACTACCAAACACTGGTTAATAGATCTTGCCGCATCCTCCTTGGGCTTCACTATGGGCCTCAGGGGCCTCCGATTATACAAGCATCGCTATGGGCCTCAGAGGTCTCCGATTATACTAGCCGAGCGATCTGCAACCAACCTGTCTACTTGTGGTTAGCATGAAACTTTTTAAAGACAACTAAGCCCAAACCTCTATTGTAAAGCTGAGCAATTACTATCAGAGTTCGTATCGTATCTATCGTATGTATCGGGCAGTTGTCATCACGATGTGATGTGATATAAGAGTGGCAGGAAGGCTGAAAGCCGTCCATAACATTCAATCCATTTAGACCATTATACTATGCCAACTGGTGAATGTAGGAGAAGGAAAATGAAAGGGGAGGAGAGTTGTGGAAGGGATTAAGGGTCCTTACTCCCTCCGAAGTTCTTGGTTGATTTAAGGAACCTGAGGAGATGGAGCAGAGGTAGAGTATCAGCTTCGCTGGGAGTAGTTTGAAGAGTTGTCTGGGGTTTTTAGTGCAAGTTGACTGTCACAACAGACTCCTATGCGTTTCCCATGCCATTTCTTCTCGATTATCCATTCCCTTACCTTCAGAATGGCGAAGACTTCCGACTGGAAGACGTTTGCCAACCTTCCTAAAGAGTGGTAACACCTGTCATCCGGCTCCAGTACCTCTATCGGTGTTGAAACCGTTGGTGAAGAAAATCTCCATCAGGCCTCCTCTGATTTTCCAAATTTGTTCCAAAGGAGGTATCGGTCAGTCCTTAGGGACCGCAAGCAACGAATGCTGCCCTGACAACCTCTTAAATATTTCTCTGAAACCTGAGTTCCTTACGTCTTGTCACTGCCCGTAGGAATACAGCCGATATGTTGCCTTCATTACTTCCTGTTGAACTTTTAGATCTAGAAGAAGCAAGTCAAGCATTCAAGACATTCAGGGCATCGCCAGACATACGCTTCTTTGTAATCTGTTCAGAGCCACAACTGTGGATTTAACCATAGTTCGTCTCCAGCAGATCACTGCTACGTAGGCAATTACGGGTCTGATGATCCCAGTATATGTCCAAAGGACTACATTAAGTTTCAGGCACCGGGTCTTACCAAATGCTCGATGGCACTGTTGGAAAACCTTCAATGCTCGGTCTACTTTTTTGAAGACATGGGTCTTCCACGTTATCTATCTTTTCTATCGTTTTCTTTCTAGGATTACACTAAGATATTTCACGTCTGTGGATACATTAAGAGTCACCGCTTTCGGTACCGGAAGTCTTGTGTAGATAAACACAAACAAGATGACGAAAAGGGATCAACTATGTTGTCTACTTCTATTAATTTCTCGATAACAGAACAGAAGGCGATATGCCAGTGAATTCATTGGTATCCATGAAGTTTTCTACGTGCCAACCGAATTTCAGTCTGTCAGGATTTTGCTCCACTAACTCAAGTAAGATTCGGTATAGGTACAATTTTTTTGATTTCACGTTTTGTTTGCAATACTTTCAAATACTTAAATAATATGCATTTGAATCCAAGTTAAATTCCCTCAAGAATTATCTGTTTTTTAATTTCGATTTATTATCAAATAATTTTCATCTATACGAAATTAATTCCATTACTTTTTTCCACAGTTATTCCACCTCGCCATTCATCAATGCTCAGCGTTCGTGACCAGAAATTGTTGCTTTTTTATTATAATTGCTGTTGCGGTCTTTTAAACAACGCATCAAGTAAACATTAACATTTTCTTATTATTGCTTACCTCCCGCCCGCTGCCGTTGGTTGGATTACAAAAGTGGATTACTGCAAATATTGACCGCACAAATCGTGCATTGTGTTCGAGTCGAGCGCACCGAAAGCCCAGTCGACGAAGCAAGATTTATATGTTTACTTGGTTTTTTTTTTTGCTTTTTGATACTTTTACTGTTTTTCCACCCTTAGCAATTGGACGTTCGGCATTTTCTGCTCTGCGGGTTTTTACTTACATTTTTGGTTTTTTTATTTCATTTCATTTATTTTGTTTTCCTTCCTATCTTGCGCCACTTTTAAGCGTTTTTTTTTGTGCCACCCATTGTTGTGTATGGACGCAATTGTTGTGTAAACGGCAACCTGTGGCACTTTGTGGCATTCGGCGTTGCGTAACATGGGTGCGTCGTCCTGTGCGCTGCGGCATCCAAAGCCGCAGGCGTGTTTACATTGTTGCGTCTCACTACATTTTTGATTTCGATCAAAAGTCTAAAATGCGTAAAGCAAAAGCAAAAAAGATAAAATATGTATGTATGTATGTATAGACAGATATAAAAAAATATAAAAAAAAATAAAAAAAAATTTAGACAGCGCTCTGCATTGCTGATTGCTGTGCCGAAGGGTGGCGTACGCTCGGAAATTGATTTTCCGAATTTTTTATTTTCCCTTTTACCAAATCACTCGCACTCCACTTGCATAAATCGTAGTGGAATATTATTAGCTGCGATTAGGTGGTATTGGGTCCTTTGAACTGTGATTAGAGATGCAGTCGGACGCCTCCTTTATTTCTAGCTGCAAAAAATGAGGTCAGTCGAGCGGCATTTCGCTTTGAAGTGCTGCTGGGTGGGAAACAGGGATTAGGGGGAATCCGAAAAGGCCTAAGGCCTTCTTAAAAGTGTTCCACCTGAGAGGGGGGAGCAGTGTGCTAAGCTTACTTATGCCGCTGGTATCAAACCATTATCCCTGATTGATCGGAATGGACGAAAAACTGCTGGAAGGGCTCCAAGCCTGATTCGGCAGTGGTTTACACGGTTGGGTCACTGATGGACACTCCATCTGGCGCTGTAGTCCACTTTGACACTGATAACATTTGACTTTCCTTTGCACTGGGCAATCACACTTCTGTCTATCAGACAGAAGTGTTGGTCATACTTACTGTCATACATGAAATGCGGCGGAGGAGAAGCCCCGGGTGTGACATAGTATACCTATATGTGCTCCGACAGTCAAGCGGATGTCAAGACCTGCAATGCAGACCAGACCCAAAATTAGCGCGCAACCTCGACCTCATAGTTACTGCTCAACGATTTGTTGATTGTTGTTTATTGCTTCAGAACTGGAGATAACAAAAAAGTTGGGCTGATGGGTGAATAACCTTCAAGTGGCGATTTTGTAACATGAATGATGAATTCAAAAAATATAAAAAATAATTTATAAAAAAATATTAAAAAATACATATTTAACAAATATTAAAAAAATATTTAACAAATATTAAAAAAATATTTAACAAATATTAAAAAAATATTTAAAAGATATTAAAAAACTATTTAAAAAATATAAAAAAAAATATAAAAAATTTTTTTTAAATACAAAATTACTAAGTGTGCATTGTTAGTTCCAAAGTTATCAAGTTATAATTATTTGGGTCGTAAGAGAAGTTCCCTTTGTCCAAGGCCTACGAAATTTTACCAGTAGACTAGATAAGAATACTATTACAATACTATACTAAAGGCTTGATTACACGCAACTCGAAAGAGTACTCGTTTCGTCTAAACAGTAAGGCGAGTTGTTGATTGAGTCAGTGACCGATGAAAGTGGCGAGAGAGTCACTAGAATCACATTTTGTTTGCTAGGCCGAGCACTACTTTACCGTTACATTTTTCTCTTTTTCGCAGCTATTCGCGGAATGCTCGTCACATGCGGAATGCGTCACACACCACTTTTCGCTTGGTTGAGTTTAATTGCGCGAGTTGCTTAGTTCATTTTGTGCATTGTAAAACCGAACTGACTCGCCACGTGTCAAAATACGTTTGAACAACTCGTCGCTTTTGCTCGCTATCCCAATTCTTTCGGCCTAGTACCATTTTGATGTCTCGTCACTCGACTCGTTACGTGTAATCAAGCCTTAAGGACTATATTTCAATTCTGGCCGAATAACGAATGTCACTTTAACCCGAATGTTTCGGAATTCTGTTTTTTCGAATTTTGAGAAACCTTTTTTGAGCGATTGATTACAACGTGCGACAAGAAATTTTACACACGAAAAAATCGATATACTCGCGAAACTTGGACCCAAATGAAGAAAAACTGTGTTTTTAGTTTTTCTCTCTGTCGCCAGGATTTTTTTTAAGAGGATTTTGAAATTTCAAGAATATGATTATTTCAAAAAATTATTAAACAAATTTGGCGCATTGTACAATAAAATTATGGGTATGAAATGAAAGAGAAAAATCCTTAGAATCTTAGAAAATTTAATGTTTTGGTGCAACAGGCCGAAGAGGCATGGAAAATGTCCTTTTCAAACTTTATCCTTGAATATACTTCTAAATTTCAAATGATTGAAAAATTAAATTTGTTGAATACATGTTTAGTGTGACCATGTGGTTACGCTAGGCGCTACAGGGTTAAGATTTTTTTGTCGTATGGGCCGTACCAGCCCCGTTAAGAATGTACAACAGAAGATATCCACAAACCTTTCCCTCCACATACCACAAATTGTGTCAATTACATTTCAATACAAATTTCAGTTAAATCGATCAAGTAGTTTTCGAGTCTATAGAACAAACCGACAAACATTTATATAGATGGAAATGGATAGAAAATATGAAAAAGTTATAGAAATCAGTACCTATGCCAAATTGAATATCAAACAGTCACACCTTCCCTTGATGAAGTGTCCGATCAAAGATGAATTTTTGGCCGAAGCCAATTATTCGATATAACTAAAATATTCGGCCGAAGCCGAAGTCGAATAATTATAAAAATTCGTTAAATTCGTTTTCGTTCGGAAGAAAAACTGATCAAATTTAGCCGTTCGTTCTTTATTAATTTCTTTGTTCCACTTAAAATTGTATGTATAAATATATATTTATATTTTATGTTTTATAAATTTATATATTTTTTTATTTACATAGATATTTATATTTTAGTAAAGTAAACCAAAAAAAGCCATAGAAGTCAGTTTCTTACAAAACCAATTCAATTGACATAAATAGCTGATTAGAGATAAATTTTATTAATCGCAATCTTGATGTCCGAAATATCGATAAAACTCGATATTTTATGAAATACATATTTTGAAACAGAGCAACTTGACTTCCATTACAGGGCGAAGACTTCGGCTATTTTAGCCGAAGAAGCAGAAGACTTAAAATTGATCAAATAAGCCGAATACTGAAGTCAAAGATGAATATTCGGTTGGACAGTGGTGAATAGGTAGTTGGATGTCTAGGAAAATTGGTCCCAAACTTAACACTAGAAGGTTTAGAAAACTTCTGAGCCTGATACTATTAAATCAACAGAAGCAGTCCTAATTTGTGGTTAGAATGATGGAAGTCAAATTCAGCGGCTGGGTTTCCTTTCAATGAGCACTGCCGTAGCTGTAATTCAGTAGATGAATAGAAGAGTTTCGCACCTTAAAACCCACTTTATAGACCCTGTAAAGTGGGGTGAATAGTTCTAGTTGAGCTGACCAATCTGGCAATGGACCATATTTAAGGCTTCGATCTGCCTCCTTTCAGAACCAAGAAAATATTTAGCATTATTCTCCTACACACTGATTTGCATTAAAAAGTTGTACATAAAACGTCACTTTTTTTGGTGAGCGATCCTAAAAGTATGCCAACATAACTTTCCAAACAAATGTATCTGCATAACAGTCCCAAAGCAGTCCTGTTTTTTCATGCGCACATTTAGGATGAAAATTGTTTCAAAGAATCTCAAGTAGTATAAAATATTGATTTATTTGCTCTGCACGTTACAAATAAATCCACAAAAACCTACGTTTATTCATGACCATTAATCATTATTTAAACATTAAATTATTGATTTTGTTTTCTCACACATATGTGACACTCATGTGTGAATTTTTTTCAAATCAATCGTACAGGCGCAATTTTCAAATTCCTCTCAAAGAAAAAACCATTGAAATGAAAAGTTATCATCCCTGTGCGACACACACACGCACACACACAAACACACACTCGCACATAAAAAAACACATAAAAAGAAGTAAAAAGAATTTGAAAATCAATGAGCTTTGTTTTGCTTGCTACTTTCCATTTTTTCCCAATAACCGCTGCAGGGGATGCTGCAAAAAATTACCCACCCTGTCCCACCCGGACCACCGGCGCACAGCCCACGACCCATTACTATCTGCAACTGCATCCGAACGGTGCGTCGATTCGCTTCCTGCGCGTCGCTCAGAGCTCGGCTCGGCTCGGCGCGCATATCAATTGGCAATGATGATTTATGCGCTAAGCGTTACAAAACGTAAAAAGACGAAAATATTTATTGTTTTCTTTCGCTACAACAACAACAACAACACCGGACGCCCCAACACCAACATTCGGGGATGTTGAATTTATGTTGCGAAATTGTTGGAAATTTGATACATTCGGCAATTGATGGCACGTTGAAAGGAATCGGTCGTTGGAAAATTTAGCAGGCAAATAGGCAACAATTTTTTTCTTCCTCCCCTCTTTGCCAGCATTGTTGTTGTTGTTTTATATCTTTTTCTTTCAATAAAGCGCACATTATTAAAATTCATGAAATTTTTATGCCTTTTACTTGGTGTGTTGATGTTGGCAAAAGTGAAGCCTTGCATCCTTTTTACGAAACTCAGTGGTTGGAGTTGACTTCATGGATGGGTTGACTTCACAGGTGAGTTTATGCCAATGTTATACTTTACATACCTTTTCTTTTTGCGTTGGCACTTTCTTACTCTCACATTGGAGAGTAAAAGTTAAGCTCATTGACGGTGTGTGTGTGTGTGTGCGCTAAGTGAAATATGCTTTTAATTAGCTTCCTGTTTGTTGGTAAAACTTAAGTAAAGTAAAGTTGGTCATTAATTTACTCACAGACTACTTAAAGGTGAAGTTTCCACCACTGAAACCACTTAACCACAGTTTCAGTTTTTACTAGAATTCAGCAAAATATTGTTTAAAAGTTTATAAACTGATTGGCTTTTAACAAGAACATTGGAACAATGGATAAATACTGAAAAATATTAACCAACTGCTTGAATTAACCAAATCCGAGGTAGCAGGGAAACTCTGGCTAGAAGGACATGTCATTAAAATGAGCAGGCAGATTCTGTAACTTTGGGGATCCGAGTCAAGAATGTGACTAAGCAGTTCAAAAGTTGAGGGTCTGATCTATAGTTGGATGACCTCAGTGCATTGTGATAGGTGGAACGGGATGAACGACTGTAGTCTAATGCCTTGATTACACGGAACGAGTACCGGAGAGTGGCGAAAGAGTAACTCGGCCGAGTGCTTGCTTGCCGAGTATAGTGTTGACTAGATCAACATTTTCATTACTGAACCAAGTACTAAGTATTCTTTGTCTTCCCGCAACGATTTACCGACTCGCTCCTCATACGTGACCACTGTAATAAAACTGTACTGACTCGCCACGTGGCAAAATTCGTTTGAACACCTACTCGCTTTCTGTCACTCACCCAACCAGTGGCGTACACAGGGGCGGTGGGGGAGGGGGGTTAGCGTGCAACTTTTGAGCTCAATACCATTTGAAACCATATTTTCTACCAACAATTTTTGTATTTTGGGGGATTGATCCCCAAAACTTTTCTGTGTTCGCCACTAAACACAGCTCTTTCGGCCTGGTATCATCTTACTGCCTCACCACTCTACTCTTTACGTGTAATAAAGGCATCAGGGTGCCGAAGCTAAGTTTGAGTAGCGAAACCGGACGGTCGAGATCGGCGAACGCTTTGAAAGCTAATTGCTTAATAAATATCAGGAAAGGTAAGTTCAGGAGACACCTGGCACTGTTAAACCATGTCGAAGGAGTTACTTATAGACTGTGCTTCGAAGATAACGAGACAGCACTACGCACTGTGGACCATTGGTCACAGAAATCTGGCAGATTTATCGTGCCTGGTTCCGGCTGTTAGAAAGAAATACATTCAAGAAATCAAGTTATTGGCCCTAAAGAAATCTATTAGAAATACCGCAGGACATCTTTAATAGAAAAGGTATCGATGATTAGGGCAGATTTCCGGATGACTAGAACTTCATGGGAAGGCATGGTTAAAGCTCGCACTAAGTGGTCTGTTTGGGTAAATTTCCCAAAAGAAGGTGGTTTTAAGTTGCTAATAATCCAACAGGTTGGTGAATACGGGATTACTAGTTTGTATGCTGTGTTGTATTTTCTTCCTTGCCTAAAAACGCGATTTGTACCGTCCCTGAGTCCTGAACCTCCATTAGGAGCTCGTTGCAGTCATTACCGAACACTACGCCAGTGGATCTATGGTGTCTCTCGTCCAGTGATGTCTGTAGAAGCTACGGAGATAAAGAAGTAGTAAAAACGAAACTGTCCTAAGCTACTGTCCGGCTTAGCAGGAACGCCGGCTCCGTACCCTGATGCGTACTCGCAGCGAAAGCTGAAATCTCGATTCTGTCCTCTTTTTTAAGAGGTTGAACTGATTTGAGACTGGATTGAGACTGCTGTTACCTCCAAAGTGATTTAAGAAAGGATTCACAATTAGTCATTTTGGCCTTCGAGTGGAAGTGTTACGTAACCTAACTTATGATAAACGGTAAATGTTTTGTGATTAGTGCAAACAGGGTAGGCTGGAGGAGTCATTCTGACATTTCGAAGAATGTACCTTTACCGAATGGTTGGACTTTCAACGGGACATAATCCATGGGCTCAGCATTATCTAGGATACATCTTCGGCAACCTACCTTTAGAAGGTCGGTACCACAGCAGAGAATTTTTCCTGCGTATGTTCTACCTTTTACCAGAATGAGACTCACCTCCTTGAATTCTGATTTCATGGGAATAGATAAAAATCATTCCCTTGTCCTGTGTTATCTCTTGAGATTCGTAAGGTCGTCCAGGATATTTGCCATGCAAACGTTAAACCCGTCTATTTCCACTCTCCAACCCATTTTTACGCTTTTTCTCGCTCCTCCCCTCCTTCCCTCATTTGCTTTCATCCGTTTTCCTTAGCCTTAGATAAGGTTAAGGTAAAACAAGCGGCTTGTCGATTTCGTAAATAGTACAATTGGACGCTCAATGCGATGTCCGAAGAGAATTGAGCAAGCAAGTATTGATTAGTGGTTGAAACCAATCTATTCACCAGTGGTCCAGATCATCAAACGTACTGATTCCTGGATAGATGTGGCGTATTGGTTTAAGCGACCGCAAACAATGGGCCACAAGACCTAAGTGATGCCCTAGAGGCGACCACTTAACCTACCTACATACCGACCAACATATGGTACAAATCTCGTCTTGAAACACATTACACCGCTTAGTGATGGTGTACTAGAAAAAACTGTCGCACCTGGCAACCAGTCCAGTTTCTATCTGTTGCTAAAGATTGGGGAAATTATAGTTATAGTCCATCGATCCATCTATTCAACTATCTATATGTCGTCGCCTGAGAAAACAAATGTCGTATGTCCTACTAAGCTTAATGGAACATACGACATTCGTTTTCTGATGCGACGATGTTTAAAAAAAATATCGACTAAAAATTTTTTTATATATCGATAATCGAATATTAACATCGAATTTTCCAAAGGATGGCGGCGTTGTCTGACTGTACGCTTTGGTTCGATTGCCGAGTTATGTACTTAATTAAGTAATTTTTTAAAATTAGAATATCACATTATTGCTATGCACATTTTAACATTTATAGCTGATAGCTTTCAGCTCTCTAATGATTTAAAAAATTATGTAAAATTGTTACCCTTTCTCCAGTGAGTTACCTCGTTCAAGGACCTATAACTCAAACCGCACGTTTATCTTCAAAGTAAATTTCAAACTGAAGCTGATTTTTGCTATTGAATTGTTGGAAAATCAATTTTAATGTATTTGTATAGAAATTTATTTGAATACAAATATACATATCTATATGTGCAGTACATAAATGTTTATGTATATATGTGTGTATTGCAAATCAGCCAACACAATAACTCCTTCGTTCAAGCCAACTGAATCGAAGCGGAATTATGAAGCAACAGTCACTTGAATGTGCTCCTTGTAAGCATGCAGACATATTGAACATATAAATATACATAAATATATATCCATAAACACTTATGTACGCATCCAATTGTTGGCAATAACATTGAACAGTGAACATTAGGCAACGTTGAAGTGAGTTGAACGCCAACGTCTCCCAACTTGCAGTTGAACTGTGAGTGTTTGTTTTTATTGTGTTTAAAGTTCAAAGATTAATTTGTACAGCAACACAACACAAACAACAACAACAACACAAGTAGACAAACACACCCACACAACAAATGCAAAGCCATTGAAAAGTTTTCAATAAAATAAGATAAAATCAAGCAGACAGCATCGACCAACCGAAAAACCGGCAGCAGCAACATTGACAGACACCAAAACACCAACAATTGTAAACGATAAAAGATGCTGATGCTGCATTGCTTGTATTCTGATAATACAAAACAATACTTACACATGTGAGGAGTATCTCTTGAGCGAAATCGGAAATCAATATATGCGCATTCTGGGAGCAGGTAGGAATGTTGCATGCAGTATTCGAATTTTGAGCGCCGCAGTTGTGGTGGAAAACATTTGTTGCCGCTGGTGGATTATGCGTTGCGCCATTAGCTACGGAATCGTTATTCAGTAGATAGAAAATAATGCCTGGAAATTTATGGGTTTGGCATGCAACATCAGTTAAATGGTGACGTCTTGTGAGAAGATGCATTAAAAATCAAACTGAAGTTGGTTATATTTGCTTTTGGATGGAGTTTTGTCACTGTCAATGCACAAAATAATACTGAACCGTCTAAAAACTATGAAAAGGGGCGTGGCTATACAGATAGATTAGATGCAACAATAACAATTATTCAAATAGTCGAAGTCAACAGAGGCCTAACAACACATTCCAAGTTGTTAATTTATGGGGGCCAAGCTATTTTTTTCCACTATGTTTGGTGTTTTTGTTAATGCTGCGCAATAATTTTGTGTTTTTCGACAACACTTTGATGTAAACATGAGATTAATTTATAGGTTTGCTGTAGGTTGTATGAAGTATTGCGTATTCTTCAAAGAACTTGTAAACAACTTGGGGGGTCACTCACGTGTCAGTGTAAGTCTAAATTTAAAATTAGCTTAAAAATTTGCCGCACGACAAGCCCCAATTTCGAGCATAACGATTAGGCTGAGTTGTCATATCACTGGCCAATCTATTCATTATTCAAAGCTTGCTTTTTTGATAGAGTAAACATGTAAGCAGAGTAAATATTTGTATAGTAAAATTTACAATTTGAAAGCCACGATCTGCGGTTGCGGTCAACAAGAAATTACTAGAAGCTAAAACAAAACAAATGTCATTTTTGTTTACAGTTGATACTTAAAAGTTCTCAAATAGCCAGTTTGAACCTTTGAAACTACAAAGTGGTTAGGTACAGTGTTGGACAAAACATTTGCTACTACAAAGCTGCAATTATTATTGGACACCACTAGCCACCGTTTTTAACACCAAAGTGTTAAAAACGTCAGTGCCTCAGAAGTAGAAATATGTGCCTCAAGAACATTGCGGCCGAATCGATTCAAAGCTGTGAATCGAAATTTTTAATGCTTTTGATTCTACTTGAGTCTTACATACCTGGACAATCAGACAGTAAAGAGTAAAAATCAAATTCTCTTTTCAAAGGGTAAAATATCTTTGAGCCACATAGACTGTGAAGTCTATAATAATGTAGCGATGGGGCACTCTGTGCTATGCATGAATGCTTTTCCAAGCATACTTTTAGGCATACACTTTGGAGTACGGCCATGCAATAGTAGTAGTTTAAAGTAGTAACAAGTGTAAATTTGTAAATAAAGCGATTGTTGGTTTCTGACTGCGTTTGCGCTGAATAACTGAAGCGGTTTTATTTTCAAGCACAATCCAAAACGAACTCAGAGAAGTCATTTTCGTAACAATAAATTCAAATTTCTAACATTTATTAGGTGCGCAACTAAGTTCCGCTGATTTTATGATTTTATTTTTGCATTACACACTTTTGGTTGTGCGAAAATGCCTGATTTTTGTGTCAATCATCTGATATGGAAAATCTGTATAACGCTAGAAAGGCTAAGGTATTATCTTCTGACCGCCGGACAGTTTGTGTTAGTCGGATGACTCGTTTACGAGATATATGCTCATAACTGAAACAACAGGGAAAAACTGGAAACGAAGATTTTTCGAAAACACTTCTTAAAAAATGTTTTGGATTTTCAGTTTCGTGTTCAACGGCCCAAAGTCTAGAAAACACTTTAATTTTAAGGTGGATTTTTCGTGTCGAGTAGTGTTATTAATAGTACTTGTATTTCACATTTGAAGTATCATACTCTCACCAAGTTTGAAACCAAAAGGCGCAAAAAATCATGTTTCCCCATACAAACTGAAACCCATTGTTGACCATGTTAGATTTTGATTTTCGAAAAATTAAAAACACATGTCAAATAATTTCTCACTAAGAGTAGAGAGTTTCACCATATTTGAAGTCAAATGGCTCATTAAATTATGTTTCCTCATACACACTTTTAACCCTTGGTTCACCCCTTTAAATTTTGATATTCAAAAAAATTCAAAACACGTAGTATTTCCGTAGTCAATTGGCCCATTAATTCATGTTTTTCACAGTTTCTCCATATAAACTTTTAACCCGTCGTTGACCCCGTAACTTTTTTTTTTTATTTTCGAAAAATAAAAAACACGTGTCGAATTATTTCTCACTAGGAGTACTTTCAACAAGTTTTAAGTCAAAAGGCGTAAAAAATCATATTTCTTCATGCAAACTTTTAACCCTTAGCCATCCAGTTAGATTTCGATTTTCGAAAATATCTAAAATGCGTATCGAATTATTTCACATTTGAAGTATTTGCACCAAGTTTGAAGCCACACTTGTTTATCCATGAAAACTGTTAGCCCTTGGTTTACATTTTTAGTTTTGTTAATTTTATTATAATTTATATATTATAAATTATTTTTGATTTTGAGTGTTTTCGCCAGCATTGAGGTTAATCGATCTATCGGTTCATCGAATTTTTTTCTTAACTCATTGTTGATACTGTTAAATTTTGAATTTCGAAAAATTTAAAAATACTTATCAAATTATTTCTCACTAAGAGTAGAGAGTTTAACCATATTTGAAAATTTGCACATCATGCAAACTTTTAACCCATTGTCAACCCTGTTAGAGTTTGATTTTCCAAAAAAATTAAAAACACGTCAAATTATTTCTCACTAAGAGTACTTTCGCCAAGTTTGAAGTAAATGGACTTGTTAATTCATGCTTATCAGTTTCCCCTACAAACTCATAACCGGTCGTTGACCCTGTTAGATTTAGATTTTTAAGAAAATAAAAAACACGTATCGAATAATTACACATGTTAATTGCTTTCACTAAGTTTGAAGACCCTGTTATATTTTGAATTTCGAAAAAATGAAAAACCAGTGTCGAATTATTTATAATTATGAGTACCTTCCCCAAGTTTGATTATAAAATGCGTAAAAATGAAATTTCTTCATACAAATGTTTAACCCTTAGTTCACGTTTTTAAGTTTTGATGTTCCAAAAAATGAGAAACATTTGTCAAATTATTTTTGATTTTCAGTGTTTTTACCAACTTTGAGGACAGTCGGTTCAGGATGTTTCGTAGTTTGTCCGTATACGAACCTTAGGAAGAGTTGCTTGGTTCATCCCGTTAAATTTTGATTTTCGAAAAATTGAAAAATACGTGTCAAATTATTTTTGATTTAGTGTATTTTCACCAAGTTTGAAATTACTGGGCCCAATAAATCAAGTTTCTTCATACAATACCTTAAACCAGTTTTTGCCCTTTTAGACCTCGAATTTCAAAAAATCCCATCTTAGCGCAGGTTAAGTTTTCAAGATGTAGGTACCTAAAGTTAAATTTTCATATTTGTAGCTTTAGCGGTTTGATGAATCAGTCAGTCAGTCTGTCAGGACAAATAATTATATGTATGTATAAAGAAGAAGAATATGAAGTGAAAAAAAAATATATACGTTTTTTATGCAGGAATGTTAATATTACCAGGTATGCGCCTATGAAACCGGTAACGACATCTAGCGGTAAATAGCCGAATATTTATAAACTTCGGAACCGTACCAAATGTCATGTTTACTTCTTCTGTCATATGTCAACAATATTCAGTTCACAATTTGTCAAGTTTCATCCAACAACGCATTGTGCCGATTACGTGCCGATTATTGCGCGGATTACGTGCCTACAAATTACGATTTGCGGACACAGTTAATTTTGTTACCATTTGAAGAAAAAAACCTTCTAAAACCTGGTGAAACGGTTAACGGTGAACGTTACCAACAACAATTGGCCGATTTGAACCGTGCTATACGCCAAAAACGCCCAGAATATGAAGCCAGGCAACACAAAGTGATTTTCCTCGATGACAACGCACCACCACACCGCACTAGAGCCACCAAAGAATTGGTTGCATCGTACAACTGGGAAGCTCTTGCTCATGCGGCTTACTCACCAGACTTGGCGCCTTCGGATTATCACATGTTCGCATCGATGGGCCACGCATTAACGGAACAGCGCTTCAATTCTCACGCAGAAGCCAAAAAATGGATCGATGATTGGTTTCAGGCAAAAGACGAAACATTTTTTTGGCGAGGCATCCATAAATTGCCTGAGAGATGGGAAAAATGTGTAGCTAGCGATGGCCATTACTTTGAAGAATAAAATTGTAATCATTTCCTCACAATAAACGTGTTTTTTCAAAAATAATTACCGGTTTCATAGGTTTTACCTGGTAAATAGAAATTACAGAAATTATTATTTAATATTAGTTAGAAATTACCAGTAATGGAAGAACAAGAGAAAATTTTGAGGAATTACTATGCATTTTCTAATAATAGGAGCATTGCTTTGTAGTTGCATATGTTTTGTTCGACACTGTACTCGTTGGTAGGCAGCAGCCTTCAATTAGTACTAATGTACTGTTTTGTTGTTGCTTTTTAATTAAAAAACTAAAAGCAACAACAAAATAAAAAAAACTAAACAGTACAGCAAAAAGTGGATAAGTTACTATTTGAATTCTCACTATCAAAAGAGTTTTTTATTAATTTAATGCTGTCTTTTTGGTTTCAAGTGTAAGCGAATTTCTATCCAAGATCCTCTGAGTTATAATGGAGGTTCTCCAACTTTTAAATCTTTCTTTCTTTGAATCACATCGGTCCTATTAAGGCCTAATTGAGCTCTGTCGATCTGTCCAACATATTTTTCAGTTCCTTCTCTTGAACTCACAACTCTCACATGCTTAAATATTTAACCCATTTAAAAAAAGAAACGGGAACCAAAAATAAAAAAGTTCGCCACGCTTAACGTCAGCAGCAATAAAAAACTCAACGCTGATTCTGAATCACTGCTTGACTGCGCCGCTGTCTACTTGAATGAGTTTGTAAAAAATTTTGCTCCACTCAATTCTCCACAGCTCCCCGTTCTGTCCTCCCCCCTGACGACACCCAACCGAATGGCGGCGATGCGCAGATGTCGCAGTTGTTGACGCATTTGAGCGTCGCGCGGGTCATGTGTGCGTTAATTTTGACATTATAAATGTCAAGCGATTTGTAATTGCAAAGTCACCGAGCCGCTTCTCGTGGCGGCGGCGGCGGTGGTAATTGGTGCGTGCCGACGCATTGGCGTTTCGTTGACATAGGTGACTCGATAATGTTTTTTTCTCCACGCGTTTCTCTTTTATTTTTCACGCCCTTTGAGTTGAAGCGTCGCATGTGTTGATTTCCTACTTTTTTTCAAGCTTAAATTGAAGTGACTGCTGTGCCGCGGCCTCTGTGTGTGTGCGTGTGCGTGTGTGTGTGTGTGTTGGTGTTGGTGTGAGTGTTGAATGTTGATGCGCTGTGTGAGCGGCACTGAGTGTGAACACGTGATACAGTTGGGGATAATTTTCTTTTGGTTTCATTTTGTTTTTTACTTATTTTTGGCTTCTTAGGTAATGACAAATTTCATGCATGAAAGACTTTTATGTAGAACATATGAAACGGATGGGTAATTGAGCGTTTAATTTTTAATGCCACTGTTGCATGGAAACGAGCACATTGTGTGCTGTTTTCACGGGGAGTTTTTAAAGGTAATTTTAAGAATTAAAAAATGTGAAATTTAATGTTTCTTAAAGAGTTGAAAAATACAAAATTTTGCAATTCATTGAATGTGTTTTCTAATTAGAAGAAAATGAATAAACAAGAAAATAAATGAGTCTTACTTTCATAGTGGTTTAGGTTGCTTTTTTTTGTAGCACAGCACTTGTTAGTGCCCCATTGAAGGCCCAAAGCGGCCAATTTGCCAGTGAACTGCTGCCACATCTCACATTACAATCTTCGTCACTTGCAACTGGACAGCAGTCAAGTGTTGCATTATTGCTGAAATGTGAGAAAACAGTGTTGAGTTGATCTGCAAAACGAGTGACCAAACTATATTGATATCTGTCAATGTAAAATTGGGCATATTTCCATCACACAATGCATGCAACATGGCCTGTGGCACCATGGCAAGTGTGTGTCTCCTGTGTGGTCTCAGATCCAAATCAACCAACACCAGCAGCACTCAGCTACAGCAGTGTTAATACTTTGCAACAACAATAATAACATATATATATTTGTATGTGTGTGTGCTTGCTAAAGGACCTTTGTCGCTTATCCTTCCGTGTAGGTGTTAAGTTTCAAAATGTTGATGCCAAAATTTCAAGCCAAGGGGCAGCTTTATTAAATCCCATATGGAAAGAAGGGACGGGGTCGGGGCACAGCATGCAGTGCTACACTTTGGCTTCTTCTTCTTCTAATAATAAATCCTTTGTTTTTGTTAATGTTTTGCTAATTTTAAGAGCCAACAACAAGAGCTACAAAGCTTCCCTCAAGTGTGTGTGTGTGTGTGTGTGTGTCTGAGTCCTTGTTTTTTTATTATTTTTGCTGCATTTGTTGTCTATCAGAATTTAAAATTATTGAAGAGGATTATATATGAATTCAAACAAGTATGTTCGATGCTTAAAACGTGTGCTCCACACACTTCAAAGCCCTTGAGTTTAAGGTGACCAGTCATATGGAATCTAGATAAGAAATTGTTCTAGAAATGCTCCAGAAAAATCATATTGTAACGATAAGACAGTCTGTCGCTGTACAAAGCAGCCGGTCGCTGTGCAAGGCGCCCTGTCGCTACGCGCCGTGCTATGAATGCTTTAACGGGCATACTTTTAGGCACGCACTTTAAAGTACAGCGACTTGCTATAATTCGATCTGGCAATGATGGCCCGCGATAATAATGGAAACCCCTAGTCCAATTAGAATGTGCGGGAACGATCTGCGCGATAATCGGACAGGTACAAAAGGCAGCCGGGTACGGCGCAGCGAGTCAGTCCTGGTTTAGGCAAGTGAAGGTGCCACACGGAGTAATTAAGCAAATAATTAAGTGTAAAGACAGTAAAGTGTGAAATTTGCGAAATAAAGTAATTGTTGGTTTTTATTGACTGCGTTTGAGAAATTAAGTTTTCTTTTTATTTTAAATTGCACAATCCAGAGATACGTACCAGCCCACTAGAACTAGTATTCGTAACAATATTAATGCATTTTTTTAAATATATTTATTTACTCCCTCTCTGAACAGACTTTTTACAAACTACACTGTAAAACACAAAAAACTTAAGAAGATTCTGAAAAAGTATTCTAGTAGAGAAGCCAAAAACGATATTGGATGTTTGGATGTTTACATCTGATTTTGTTTTTTAGAGAGGGTCAAAATTTTCCCCCTTTGCACTTTCTTATTGTAAATCGGCATACAGAAACCATGTAAGCTTAAATTTTAGGTAAATGATATGTTCAGCAATTTGATGTAAAATACTACGAGGTACATTTTTTGGAACAATTTAACCCTCTAGCTTCTATTTTTATGGGTCAATTTGACCCTTTTCTCTAAAATGCCATAAAATATCCTTTGAAACAGGACTTTTTAAGGACAAAACGTACTACAAAAATATTCGCCTTAAAATTCGACTATAGGTCTCTGATTACACCAAACCTCAACATTTAATTTGAACGCCAGAAATAAGTCAAAACTGAAAATGTGTTTACGTGTACTTATTCAAAAATTGATGCTGAAGGGTTCTAAAAAATGAGAGGATGAAAAACGTTAAACTAACCAAAAAAATTCATTTTGTTGTTCAGTGAAATCAGTTAAAATACTTAAAACTAAAAAAACTAAAAAAGTAAAAAAAGAAAATTATAGTTTATAAATAGTAATTTATTTATTTTTAGACATTGAGAAATCAAACTCCAAAGTACTTCATAAGCATTCTGCTCAGACTGTTAAAAATGTAAGCGCCACAAAATCATAAAGCATTCAACGCGAATACAAGTCAAGAAGGAGCCAGAGAACATCCAGAAAAAGGACATTCGCTACTGGTTGAACCTTAAAAGAAGTGGAAGATTGAGTTAGCATTGATAGTTATATTCATTTCGTTTTCTTTAGAAAGGAACCTAATAGTTTCGATGAACATTATGAAGAGTATTAGAATGGCAGGAGTTCCTTGAGGAACAACGGGGGACTAATAAACCATAATTTCTGACATATACAAGTCATGTATAAGTCGTGTCACATCGTTAAGATGTATCAATCATTTTCTGGCCTATACGTTTATTTGCATGATGACAACATTGAGCTAAAATCATATTTGTCCCTTTCATTTTTGAAGCAGTAAATTACAATTCCAAATAAATTAGAAAATACAATATTAAATAAGGTAATTCACATATATCTAAAAAAAGAGATAGATAGATTAACCTTCATACAGATAAACAAATAGATAAACAGCTAAACTGCCAACATTTTATCAATTATTATAAAACAGTGATGGTCACCCCAGCTGCTGGAGAGGTGTTTAACTTTAGCAGCGTTAGCTCAAAACGGTAAAAATGGCGACTGGGCATCACAGTGTTGCCAGATACCTAAAATAACTTTCTTCTAAATCTTAAAAAAAGCTGACATTTCCTCCTAAAAATTTAAATAATCTCCTAACCTTTTTTAATTCTTCTATCTATAAACTAGGAACTAAATTTCTCATTAAAAAAAATAAAAATATATAAATGTTTTTATTCCAGCTTTTTTATTCATTCAGCTTCAGCTTAACAACATTTTAACACAAACTAAACATGAAGAAATTAGATCTGTTTGAAACTTACTTTTGTAAACTTTCTTCATTCATAAATTCGGTGTTGCGAGATCAGGTGATTTACTTCTGGATTTAGGAGATTCTTGAGCTTTTAGGAGAATTTTTAGGAGGAAGAATTGTTTAGAAGATTTATATTTTCTGTTAGAGGGTTTTTCGAATCCTTAGTGATTTTTTGTGAGATTATTGGATAAAACAGACAACAAAACATATTTTGGCAACAATTTGAATAGTCAACAGCACAATAGTGTTACAAATTTTTAAGCTTACAAAATGTAACCTCGTTCTATCGCGTTCTCACTTATTGCTGTCACAATGAAATTCCGTCAAAAATGACACTTTTTATTCATAATTCATCATTATTAATTTGTTATATGACTCGTTTTCCTTAAGATTTTGTTGTTAAGCTGAAGATGAAATTATATGTACCTATATATTTTTATTTTTTTATAAGAAGTTAAACTCCTTTAAAATTACGCAAATTATAAAAAAAAAAAAAATTTGGAGATTTTGTTATTTTTCGGGAGGAAATTTCAGTTTTTTTAAATTTAGGAGAAAGTTATTTCAGGTATCTGGCAACACTGAATAAATTATACATTTTGAAGCATTACAAAATTTAATTAAAATAAATTAGACACTTTAACTTTCACTATTCTGTCCTTCAGTGCCACTAATGATGTCAAATGTATGCCATAAAAATCTCCTAAATAATACTTCTTACCAAAAATTCTCGTACAAGGCTAAGAATCATCTAAATCCAGGAGGAAATCTCCCGATCTGGCAACATTGATTGGGCTTAAATAATATTATTAATTATTGCCCCCTACTACCATTTAAAATGCACAACAGTGATATGCAAAACAAAAATCTTAAGCAAATTAAATATAAAATCTTATGTAGGTAGAAATGTATACAACTTGCTCCACTGTCCGTGTGCAGTGAGTAATGAGTAATTCACACAGAATTTGCATAACATTAATTCAGTTTATAGCGCAAATACGAGCACGAGTACATATCGACATACGATGATAAGCCCAACAACAACAACAAAATCAGTGCAATTCCATACGAGTGCATAGCCGAAAACAACAAAAACTCGACTAAAAGTTTGATATGCTGAAAATGTGCAAATTCGCCAACAATGTTGGTTGCTGTTCGCGAGTGATTTACCAGGTTTGAGTGGAGAGCGCGGTGAGATGATAGAGGTTACACAGGGACGGGGGAGGGGTAAGCGGAAAATAATGCGCCATTGTTGTGATGAAAGTGCCAATTAAACAGCCAAGTGGTGTATACGCCGTTCGGTTGCATTATTATAGAACTGCAACAAAAACAATGAAACAATAAAACTTCTAATTTGAGGTTAATTTGGCATAAACAGACTGAAAGGATAAGAGTAACTTTTGGTATTAATGCGGAAAATTGAAACTGAGTTTTTTTTGTTTTTAATTTTTCCTCTCTAAACAAAAGAAAAAATAAAAAAATAATAAAATAAAAAAATTTAAATAATATAAAAAAATAAAATACAAAATTCAAAAACACTAATTACAGTAGAGAGTTAGCACATAAAAAGTTGGCTTGAGAGTAAAATAGATGGAAAATCGTCCGAAAAAGGACAATGTTTGCAAAATATTTATTGTAAAAGGTATAGAATTAAAAATGTAGTATGTGAAAAATAAGGTAATTGAGGGGGGAAAAATCTATATTAAAAAAATGAAGGACCTTTATCTCCTTTAGGTTTTTTTATAGTATAGAATTAGCACATAAAAAGTTGGCTGAGATCAAAATAAATGAAAAAAGCCTAAAAAGGATAATGTGTGCAAAACTGATATTTAAAAAGGTATTGAGTAAAAAATTTAGTATGTAAAAAATAAGGTAGTTTAGAGGAAAAAGGACAATTTATAAGAAAAAGAAAGACTTGTTTCCCTTAAAGATATTTTTGGTAACCCTAAGCAGAGTTGAGTCGTTGATATTGTTTGGATTCCGTTTTACGCACTAAAGTCTAAAAGTTAAGTACTATTCCCATTAATCCCCCGTCTTAAGACTCAAATGCACAAGTCTTCGTCTGTGTTAGTCTACACACTTCTCCAATCAAGCTAACAGAGCTTTGAAAATGTCCATTCGAACAAGTTTTTGATCCAAAGTGACTAAAGGCGCGGATCGGCTTTTTGTGCCTAAATCTTAACTAAATATGAGACAAACACGTTCTTTGGACATATTTATAGCCCTTGGTGTTTCTCTTACTTTAAAACAGACAGTTGTCTAGCACCATATGTTATGTCAGTTTTTGTATGTCCCGAAAACTCATCATCTGCCAAGCTGGAACAGCCACGTTTAAGTTAAGCTGACCAAAATTTCACGGTGGTAAATCATGCTACAGTCCCTTTACACAACATCTAACTTGTCTTTCAAAAACAAATGTTTAATAACTGTTTTAAGTATATTCAATTTTTTCCATTTTCACAAAACCACTCACGTCAACTTACTCAAATCGTTGTCAAGTATTACCTGCCCATCCAAACTGAACGAAATTTTTAAGAGTTGATTTCAAAAGAGGTGCAAGCCCATTCTCCACCTTTTGTTGACGAGTGTTGCCATCTTCCTATTGAAGTCGGAAGCTTTCCATGCTATCCTCGTACATACTTATTTTTATAAAAACACTCATGTCAACTGACTTAAACCATTGTTAATAACTGCCCATCAAAACTGGCTGAAATGAAGAGTTTCTTTCAAAAGAGGTGCAAACCCTTCCAGATCAGAAGACCTTTTTCTGGATTTAGGAGATTCTTGGCCTTTTAGCAGATTTTTTAGGAGAGAGAATTGTTTAGGAGAAAGCTTAGATGGTGATACATTTGACATCGTTAGTAGCACTGAAGCCTTGAATATTGAAAGCTAAAGTGTCTAATTTATTTTAATTAAATGTTATGCTTCAAAGTGTATAATTTATGCAATGAATGAAGAAAATTTACAAAAGCAAATTTCATACAGATCTAATTTTTGTATGTTTAGTTTGTGTTAAGTTGTTGTTAAGGTGAAGCTGAATGAATAAAAAAGATGCAATAAAAAACAAAAGAAATATAGGTTTATTATTTATGAAAAGTTTAATGACATTTTATAATGCCAAAGTTATAAAACAAATTTTTGCGAAATTTGTACAACTTTTGATATAAATTTTTACTTTTCCTTGAAAATTTAGAAGAAAGACATTTCAGGTTACTGGTAACACTGGAGTGCTGTCATGTTTCTATTGAAATCGGAAGTTTTTCAGACTATCATCGTACATATTCTATACGTAAGCCCACCTTGAAGCGAACCTATGCATTTAACACTAGAAAAACTATTGCGGTCATTTTGAAGGTTTTTCATTTTATAATATTTGTATTTTACTTTTGTTTTTTTACCGGGTTCTACAGTCAGTTCTACAGTTATGGTTCTATAATTACAATTATCTAAATCCGATGTGTATTTTTCGAGATATCAGCGTATATATCTTTCTAGTGTTCACAATTGTCGTAAAATCTTTGAAAGATGTTTTACTTGATTGTTTCTTGTATTGTCCGAAGTATCATAAGAAAGTTTAGACTTGAAGATATTACAAAAGAGATCAAAATGTACGAGATGTAAATGTACAAAATGTAGATGAACCTTGCCGATTAAAAAAGGGAATTTTCAGTTTCCAAGAGGGTTGTTGAGAATAATCTTAAAAGATTTTCATACTGCCGGCTTGTCGGCATACAATTTTGTAAACTTACCCAAAGTGGTTTCTTCTTGGTTCCTCAAGCTTACATGAACCTGTTTAGAAATGAATTAATTTTTTAATTTGTGTGGGTCTGATGAATGAAGTTCATTGAAAAACAAAGCGAATGCTTCTTGGCCGGCCTCGATCGTCCAGTGGGTAGCGCGCTGGTTTCTCATACCGAGGCCCTGGGTTCGAATCCTAGTTTGAGTTGGTGAAACACTCATCTACTTCTATCACTATTCTCATGAAACAGATGAGAATTATAAGAGTCGTGTGGAAAAAGAACTGCCAACTGTAGGTCAACTGTTGAAGTGTATGTTCCCTCCCTTTTAGTGTTTCATACACATTTGAACAACGGGAGAAATATGTGTTATTACAACGGGCCTATTAATAGGCCTTCGAGTGTGTCTCTTACAGAGCCAGCCACCATAACCTAAACTGACTTACTTCTAGAAAATAAAGAATAACAAACAAGAAGAACAAATATTCAACAACGCTGAAAATGAGACCCGAGTCACCGCTGTTACAATCATCTTTGGGGTTGTGGGATCCCCCGGCTTACTTAATAAATCAGTAGAATGTATTTAGTTTTTTACTATTCACGATTTTCACTGACGTCTTCAAGATGCATAAACATTAAAAAGCTGATCTCTACGAACCGAAAGGTCATTCAGACTGCCAAATCTCTGTGGTATCTTTCAAGCGGAGATCTTCCTCATATCGTAGCAGGCCCGATTATGACAACTGCCGGGCTGTGGCCATCTCCGATATTTACTGTTTCCGAGTCGAACCTACATTTGTCAGTTCATTGGAGTCATCACTATTTATCTATGATCTATCTATGTTCTGTCTGGTGATGTCTGTAGAAGTTCTGTGTATGAAGAAGAGATAGGAACAATAGAACACTTTCTATGACATTGAAAAATTGTTAAATTATGATTGTTGTAAGATTAAATAATCATTTTGTTATTCCCCAAAGTACTCGTAGCAAATACAAAAAACACACTAAATTAGCAAATTTCCCGAACATCTGTTTAGCACAAAAACAATTTTGCATTACCTTAAGTAATTGTTATTGTGTTCTGCGTTGAAACTTATCTAACTTACACAGTAATTTGTCACCAAATTAGAAATTAATAACAGCATTTTATTGCGAATGTGACCGATGGTCGGAAAATTAGTCACGCTTTATCTATTAAAACGCGCTATACAAAGAAGAAGAAGAAGAATACTTAAGTAAAAGTAGCAAAGTTCAATAATATTGACTGCTGTTTCGAGAAAAAGGCAAATTATCGCCGCAACACATGGAATAAAAAAAATGTATAATCAAATAAAAACAACTAAATTGAAACAATAAAAATTCTTAAAAAAAACCTTAATGTTTTAACTGAATAGCAACTAAGTAAAACAGAACTAAAACAAGTTGAAGTGTAATTTGAGCAATTTGCCGTTTTAGTTTCATTTGTGTTCGTTGTGTCAGACATTTAAGAAGAAGCAGAGATAACTTACTCATCGCCTGTCTGCCGCCGAAATAAGCAAAAATACAAAAATGAAAGTATGAAAAAGAGCATTAAAAAATATAAAAAATTAAATATAAAAAATATGCTCTCAAAAAAATACATAAAGATTATTTTTTGGTAGACAAGTGGACAAAGAGCACAATTTTGTTGTCGTATAAATTGTGTGTGCAAAAAATAAAAAAAAAATTTGCACATCATTTCATGCTGATTTGGCATTTCATCGAGGTCTGAGATTACGTCTGCCAGACTAATGAGAATCTAAGGCAATTGCCGATTTTTTGTATAAAAAATTCAATGCAAATCACTAAAGTCAAAAAGTTTTGGTTTCCGGTATAATTACACGTTACATTAATTGTTATTTCTTACTTTACACTGATTGAGAGATCTGCCAAGTTTACTTTTTGCCTGCTATTTGAGCTCATTTGCGCGTCTGTGTCGCAGTTTCAGTGCAACTGTTGGCTTTATATCAATGGTCACAGATTTTCGATTGTTTATTATTGTTGCTTTTGTTTTATTGGAATATTTTCTCATATTGTTATTATTTCATATATTTACTACATACATACATATCTGAATTTTTATCGACTTTGTTTATTTTCAATTAAAACTACCATTTGTCGCTACTGATTTTCACAATCGACATAACAAATACAACAAGTGTTCAGATATTGCACACTCATATGTCTAACTGTTATTGTTATTGTTGTTATATGACATCATTGGTCTGTTGATAATTTTTCTTATTAACTATTATTGTTGTGGTTTGTTGTTGTTGTTGTTGTACATCTGAACACTCATATTCGCCTATCATGCTTTATGTAAGACGACTTTAGATATGATTTAGTGTTGTATGGAGATTCTTGATAACGAGTTCTCGATGCTTCGGAGCCTCTCAGTTTATGGGGTTTGATAAAAAACTGCACGAGTCAAAAAATTGGAAGCAAGAATAAAGTTAAATGGCGGCCGATCGAGGTAAAAGTATAAAAAAGTGCTTGGAAATTCAACAAATTGCTTCACAGCTGCTTAGAAAAAGTTCTTACAGGGTTCAAATCTATGACTGACCCCATAAATTTTTACGTCTGAACATTTCCTGTGAACATACTTACCGCCTATCTTCAACCCTTAAGTAAGCTTTCATACAAAATGATCGTTTTATCGAAGATCGTCTGGTTTCAAGATTCCCTTAGACGTTTCAAATGTAGGACTGACCCCCATTAATTTTTTCATCTAAACATTTCCTTCGAACATACTTACCTCCTATCTTCAACACTTAAGTAAGCTTTCATACAAAATGATCGATTTTATAAAATGGGCTTCCACTAGTTTGAAGTTGATCTCAGACGTGTCAAATGTTGGACTGACCCCCATTAATTTTCTTTACTTCAGATAAGAAGAATAAAAAGATAGTATGATGTCTATTAGAGAAGAAGGAAATGAAGTCACTTAAAAGTCTAACTTATTTTTGTATTAGAAAGTCCTTTGAAGACTTCACTTTACCCACTTGTTACCTTCGTGGCAGTTTTTTTTGCGTAAATCCAGGTTGAATTGAAGAGAAGCGTAGTTGTTATTGTGGGGTCATTCACATTTGGGTATAATGAGGAATGAAATTGCTTGGGAATAAGCAGACTTGAGGCTCTGAGATAGTTTTGTTAGGCCGAAATATTTTCTACTCCTACCTTTTGTCACCATTAAGGCCAAAATTCGAAAATGGATTCTTTTTCAACAAGAGGGCGAGACCGTGCGATCCACAATAAACCCAAAACCTTAACGGGCAATGCTTTCTTTGAATGCAAAACAAAGGCAGATACAGGATTACTTCCTCCTTGTTCTCCACAGTGGAAAAAAGCTGGCGAAAACTTGCTTCATACCTGCAGAATAGCTTGGCCCGATGTTGTGCTGCCGGTCAAATGATCCCGGTCACGGATAAAATTGTTGTTGTTTCAATGTAAAAGAGAAAAATTACGCTCTCTTCTCTTTTACATTGAAACAACAACAATTTATCCGTGACGGGCAGCATAACATCGCCCTCGGCAGTCGCTAGTCGCATCAATACGTTTTCACAACACTGTCTCACAATGTATCAATTAAACATGTTTATAAACATTTCATGCGCGCTTATCAACATTTGGTTTGTTTTGCAAGTTGTATTACGCACTGTGTGGTTTGTTCTTCGTATATCAACTACATTCGAACAGCAAAAGTGAAGAAAAACATTACAGAAAAACAATAATAATGACACATTCAGCTGTAATGACTTCTTTCCTACAGTTGTTGAAGTCTTTCCTTACATAAATATATATTTTTTCTATATGTAAGAACAAACAAAGGGCACTTTGTGTGGTGCATATAACTACCAAAAAAAAAGACAACTATGAATGTACATACATATAATACTATCTACATTTATGTTGGTAGGCATGTAGAATGTAAGTAGCTATGATAGTTGTTCTGTATGTCAGACTTTCGGCTTGACAGCGGTTTGTCTGAAACTAATACAAAGCGCGATTTTATGGAACATCTTCTTTGAGTTAAACATGAAAAGTGTTCTTTGTTCTTCATAGAAAATAGTGACTAATGGTATCTGTATTATTTTACACACATGATTTATTTATTTATTTATTTCAATTACGATACATTGAACCTCTCATTTTATGAGATTGGACAAAAAACTGCATGAGCCAAAAAATTTGGGATTACAATTATGTTTGATATGTTTGTTGTGTTTTTGTGGGGAGGTGAAAGAAGTTTTGCCAATATTTTTTTTGATCTTGCTTGGTGGAAACTCAAAAGTTTATGGTCGTCTATAGGGGAAGTCGCTCGCTGGTGACGAATTTTCAAACTTTAGTAAATTTTGTATTTTTTGCATTGAAAAATGTTATCTAATGTTGAATGAATTCTTCAAATCGGTTAAGTAGTTTCCAAGATACAATGTTTTATTAGAAGATTTACTTTATTTAGAAGTTGGCAGCAAATTTCATAGAAAATGGCCAGTTTTGTAGGATAGCCCCCTTAAGAATTGCAGATAGAGGGTGGGTATATATGGGAAAACAATTGCAAGGAAAAATAAATGGGGGTCTGTCTTACATTTGGTACGTCTAAGGGCAACTTGAAAGCAGTGGGAGCCCATTTATTAATATTTTTTTTTTTTTTGTATAAAAGTCTACTTAAGGGTTGAAGATAGGAGGTAACTATGTTTGGAGGAAATATTCAGACGACAAAACTAATGGGAGTCAGTCGTGTATTTGATACGTCTAGGGGCAACATGGGAGCATTAGGAGCTTATTTTATGAAAACGATTACTTTGTATGGTAGCCTACTTAAGTGTTGAAGATAGGAGGTAACTATGTTCGAAAGAAATGTTTGGATGAAAAAATTAATGGGGGTCAGTCCGACATTCGACACGTCAGAGACCAACTTGAAAGTAGTGAACGCCCATTTTATAGAAACGATCATTTTATATGGGAGCCTACTTAAGGGTTGAAGATGGGGGGTAAGTATGTTCGAAGGAAATGTTCAGATGAAAAAATTAATGGGGGTCAGTCATAGATTTTAACCTTCTAAGAGCAATTTCTGAGCAGCTGTGAAGTGATTTGTTCAAATTTCTGGCACTTTTGCATCGATGCGACACCATGTATGCCCCTCTAGCCACCCAATTCTTTGGCCCTTCTTTCTTTTTCTGTCGAATCTCATTATTTGAGAGATTTCAAAGTATCGAGAACCATGTCTAATGCACATATTTGTATACTTATGACTTTTTGTCATAGCCGTAAGATCATACAAATTTTTTATTTATTTATGATATTTGTTGCTCTATATTGCCCAACACAATTGTTTTCTGTATTGAAAGAAGCCTATCCTCGTAAAATAACTAGGAAAAACAAGCTGTTAGCATTGACCTGTTAAGATATTTCAAGTCAAAAACTTAAACATTTTTAATGGGAAACATTACTTTGAAAGAAAACACTTTGATTTTTGTTCAAAAATGTTCATATAGTTTCGTGCTTTTTTGTAAAAAATATCACCGATTCGCTTCAGCGTAACTCCGTAATTAAAGCAACACAACAATGTGCTTGCAACTTGAGTCATTTCAACTTGAACTGCGAGCGCAGGAAGTATTTAACTGATGCTGACTTTTCACTTCGACACCGGCTCAAGTCAACTCTGTCAGTCGTTGCTTGTAAACAGTCGCGTCAGGTTGGCCACTCGAGTTGTGCGCACGCGAATACGAGAACTGAAGTAGAAACATAACAAAAGTAGAAGTAATTAAAGTTGAAAACGCACAAACAATAAACACAGAGAGCGCCGCTACATGTTGCATCAACATGTTGCTAAGCCTCAGCAGCTTCAAAGCAGTTTCATCTTACAGCAACCAGAAGAAGAACCTCAACAACAACAACACTAATTGATTTTAATACGCGAAAAGCATACCGGGTGCTGGGTGTTTACGCGTCAAACGTGGTTTTTGGGGGCTTGGGGGCCACCGAACTAGCTGCGTGTGTTCGCCTTTGTGCGTCATCGCAGTGATAACGCGCGCTAATTCAATGAAAATACAATATCGCATTAGTTGAGGCGTACAAAAGACAACGCTCTCGCGCCCTTATCGACAAACAAATACGCACTACAAAAACAACAGTGCGCTGACGCAGCCGCCGCGTCTTATCAGCTTGACCAACATACGGTCAGTGTCAGCCAGCCAGCGCTTCACAACAATACTTGTCCAGCAATCGCATTGACACTTTGGTGCTTCGTTTTCGTTGAAATTTCAAATAAATGCCGAGTGTGGCGAAAAGTGCGCTGTAATTCCAACTCTGAACGCGCTACGAGCAACACCGATCTATCAAGCCCTCATATTTTAAAGTCGCAACAATTTTGCCATCAGTATACAATCGCTAAACAATCCGACAACATGTCGCACCACGTCAGTGTTTCCCATTTCGGTTCGTTACGTTTTATTCTAAGTGCGCTCGGTGCATTTTTGCTGTGCGCGCAGCTGCCGCTGGCTGCCAGTGAATCGGACACGTGGTCCTTCAGCCTGGGCGGCCTTACCCTGTTCAATATACCCAAGTTTGCACGTTCGATATTTGGCGAAGATAGCGCCACCTCCGCGCCGGACAATTCCGTCGAAATAACGTCACGCGAATTCAATATTGATCCCAACATTATCGAGGATGCAATTCTGAAAACGGTTGGTGTCCGCATACAAAAATGTGATGTGAAGTGTGAAAAATTTCATGGAATCTCTTGTTGTGTTGTTTATAGCCCGATCTGATAACAAAATATGGCTACCCAGTGCAAGTTCACCACACCGTCACCGATGACGGCTACGTCCTGGAGCTGCATCGCATTGTTCGCGAAGGTGGAATACCAGTTCTGTTGGGTCATGGCCTGCTGGACTCGTCGGCAACGTGGGTGATGATGGGCCCCAATAAAGGACTAGGTAATTATTTCTTATGTGATATAAAGTTAAGAAATTAAAGAAAGTTAGGTTAGGTTCAGTGAAGTTAAATAAAAGTTGGGAGTTGTTACAAATTAATTGAATACAATTTGGACAAATATTCTTGAGGCATTTATAATTTAGATTTTGTGGGATTGAATAAAAATTGGATGTAGTTGGAAATACAGTAAATCAAATATATACAATTTTTATTTATAAACTTGTATATTTGGTTCAGTTAGGTTATAGAAAATTTTGGACTAGTTGGAAATAAAGTAAATCAAATATAGACAAATTTTTTTGGAGAATTTGAAATTTCGATTGAGTAGGATTACGGAAAAGTTGGAAGTGGTTGGAAACAAAATGAATGAAATCTAGAGAAATTTTTTTTGGTTAAAAAAGAGTTGGGAGTAGTTAAAAATTAATTAAATAAAATGTGAAACAATATCCTTTGGGAATTTTCAATTTACGTTCAGTGAGGTTAAAGAAAAGTTGGAAGTAATTAGAAATTAATCAAATAAAATGTAAACTAATATTTTTGCGGAATTTCTGAGGTTGAAGAAAAGTTGAAAGTAAATTTGAAAGAAGTTAGAAATAAAGTAAATCAAATGTAAAATCTGCAGGTCAGGTTCAGTTAGGTTAAGGAAAACTTGAGAGTAGTTAGACACAAAATAAATCAAATGTACATTGGGTATTTTTAGATTGGGTTCAGTCAGTTGTGTAGGGAAAAGTTGGAAGAAATTAGAAATCTGTTAAGCAAAATTTAGACAAATATTCTTGGGAAATTTGTAATTCAGATTCAGTTAAGTAAAGAAAAGATGGAAGAAGTTCCCCACATTTTCTCAAAGTCTGTAATTTGATTAGACTTAATTAATAAACAATAAACAACAACAATAAAGAATAAACATAATAATAGCAAGATTGACGTCTGTCCTTTCAAACGTTATAATTCCACTGAATTGTAACATCATTTTCATTGATAAGTCTGATAAGTCTATCAACGACTGAGAAAACACAAGCGAGGCCAAATAGAAACCAATCACATTTGAAAGGGCAGCTGTAGTGAGATATATGTAAATTTTGCTATCACTTTGTTACTAAGACTATGGTTTGTATAACAACACACAATATTTTACACAAATTGCCAAGATTGTTCCGATTGAATTCCACTAAGTGTGAGTTCAGTAAGTGATTGACTATATGAAAGCTTCAAGCTCCTTTTCTAAATTTGTAGATTTGTAAATTTTTTCAGTATTCAAGGTCTTTTCCTCACCTTTTATACCCATTGCACTCAGTTTAAAGACTTCCAAGTTCCTTTGGAGTAAATTCTACTTAGTGTAAATTCTGTAATTGATGACCTTTGTAAAAACTTCTTGGGTCTACCAGCTCTATTTGCAGAAACTTTGTCTCAGTATTAAACGACTTTCTTACTTTTTACCCATTAGACTGAGTTTAAATGTTACCTAAGTATTAAAAGAAACATTTTCCATAAATCACATATTTCAAATGTTCACATTTGCCATGTGACAACCTTCATTCAGTGTAAAACAGACATAACTAGCAAAAAATGCAAATTTCTTTTAAAATTAGTGCAAAAATACTAAATACATATTTTTCTTTACATATGTTGGAATCAGCTGGTATTGAGTTAGATATGTAAAGTAAAAAGTTACAAAATTAAAAGCCTCAGCATCAGAAACTCAACATTTAGAAATAGCCTCAGGAATTACTCGAACTTTCGTACGACGCCCACTTTGACGTCAGCAAAAGTTCCATTGTCTTTAATCTCTATTAATTTTGTTTACTATTGAAAAAATTCTGAAAAACATAATTTACTACTACGTTCATTATGAAAAAAATATATACTCGTACAACCATAAAAATTCCATTCAATGACATTCGGTATATGTTGAAAAAAACATAAACACATTCTTTGCTACAGATCGAAAGTATGCGAATTCTATTCGTTACAGCAGGTACTCAACATTTCAGTGGAGACTCAAAGCTTGGCTTTAAAAATAGATTAAAAATTGCTTTCCAGCGATAACCCTTGAATACGTTTTCATTGACTGAGGTTTTTTAAGAAAAAAAAATACAGAACTGGTTCAACAGGTTACTGACGTCAGTGCCCAACACTGATAAGTGATCACTAAGACATCTTACAGTCAAAACATATGAAAGTTATTACCCACAATTGAAATTATTATTATTGATTCATTGCATTAATGAATTGTTTATTAAATCCCTGAAATTTCCCATTTCATATTTTCAGCATATCTACTTCACGATCTGGGCTACGATGTCTGGATGACCAATGTGCGTGGGAACACTTACTCGCGCCAGCACAAGAAGTACACCACCAAACATGCCAAGTACTGGGACTTTACCTTCCACGAAATGGGCAAATACGATTTGCCAGCAATGATTGACCACGTGCTGAACGAGACCGGCGCCGAGAAGCTGCACTACATTGGCCACTCGCAGGGCACAACCATGTTCTGGATCATGTGCAGCGAGCGGCCCGAATACAGCGACAAGATTATTCTGATGCAGGCACTCGCCCCCGTCGCCTTCATCAAGCACTGCAAGAGTCCCGTCGTGGAGTTCTTGGCCTTCTTTCAAGAACCACTAACCGTAAGTTTCTGACACTTGACTTTAGTGCATTGCAGCGGATTTTAATTAGTTGTTGTTTTTGTTAAATGTTGTAGATGCTTTTAAGGTTGATTGGTGCACATGAGTTCTTGCCTGGAAATGAGTTTATGACAATGTTCAATCAAATGATCTGCGATGACGACACCATCACCACAGATATCTGCTCGGATATTGTGTTCCTGATAACCGGCTTCGATAAAGCACAAATGAATGAGGTAAGTGAAGGGCCATGACTTTACTTCGAGGTTAGGTTGGGTTAGGTTATGTTGCATTAGATGGATAGGAGGAAGTAGGGTCTATTGTAATGCCACAGATTGCAACTGGTTAGGTTCTGCTTTGCTTTTTCCTCTTCTACGCGATTTGGCTGGAGCTATTTATGAGGGCTCCGTGCCTTTGCCAAATCTCCAAGGATAAAAAATTAGCTGTCTGTCCTGTTTCGCTCCTCCTTTTTCTATGCAATACGATTGAAGCATCTAAAATCTCCAAGGATATACAACATTAGCTATCTATAAACAAAAGGTTTTTGTCTCAACTGAATGGTTTCTGTCTCCAGCTCAAATCCTTACAATAACCTAACTTTAGACCTTTAGAATGGATGGTAGGTATCTAAAGTCTTAGGTCCTTGAATAGTTTAACAGTAGTGAGCAGAATACCGAGAGTAGCAAGATCTGTTTTAACTGCTTCTTTGTCTTATCTGGAGATGCCTCTCTAGCTGTAATGCCTCACTATCTTACTAGGTACTAAAATTACTGTAATTAGTTGGTAATCTCAGTAGGATATTCAAGGACTACAAAGATTCATTAGGGACTTGACCATGTAACAGTGTTGATCATTTGTTCTTCTGAAGCCTTCAGCTAGCCAACCCTGTCCTAATTCCCAACACAGATGTATTCTTAGTTGATTGAAAACGATTTATGTGCTGAGTTCAGGATTTCAAGAATGTTGGGATATCATTTGTTCTTCTTAAACCTTTAGCTAGGTTGCCTTGTAGTTTCTCGAAATTTCTCCGTGTCCTAGTAACCAATACAGGTTTAATCGAAGTTGGTTAAAAATCACATTAAACAATTTGAATCTGGACTGAGTTCAAGCTCTCAAAGTCATCTACATTGTGCAAAATTATTGGATGTGATTTGTTCTTCTGAAAACATTTTCAAAATTTCTCTGTTTCCAAATACTCAATTCAAGTGTAATCGTAGGTTAGGTTAGGTTAGGTTGGCTGACCCACGGGGGTCCCACATAGACCAAGTAGTGTTCCATAATGGTGCCAAGATCCTGGAGTTCCAGACCTACATATATATAGTTTTTAAGAACTTCTTGGCAAATTTAAGCAAGTCGTGACATTTTTGCTCTGCAATTCTTAATTGTAATCGTAGCTGGTTGATAATCTCATTAAGAGATCTGGATCTGGGACTGAATAGCTGCTTGACTGTGGGAGAGTGTTGAAATATTATTTGTTCTTCTAAAGCCTTCTGGGCACTTCAAGTGAGCCTCGCTACTCGAAAGACGCTACAGAGAAGAAAGAGCTAGAAAGTCCGCTTGAAAGATGCTATACAGGTGCAGAAACCCGAAAGATAGGCTTATGCTCAGTCTATCAGAGTAGATAACAATCTCACTCTATTGAGTAGTTTCGAACCGTTCATACAAATACAACAATTCCTTACTTGTAGAACCATTCGTAAGACATATGTTACTCGTTCCTCGTAAAACTATTTGTGTAGATATTTGTAACTCCTTTCATGGAAAACCTATCTGATGACAGTCTTCCTTTCTTAGAGAACCATTCGTATAGATATTTGTAACTCCTACCATGGAGAACCTATCGTATGACACTCCTTTCTTGAACTATTCATATAGATAAGAATATGTAACTCCTTTCATGGAGAAACTATCGCATATGACATAGAGAACCATATGTAACTCTTTGCTTGGAGAACCATTCATATGGACATATGTAACTCATTCCTCGTAAAACTATTCGTATAGATATTTGTAACTCCTTTCATGGAGAACATATCTCATCTTATATAAAACCTTTCTTAGAGGACGATTCGTTTGGATATTTTTAACTCCTTTCATGGAGAATCTATCGTATGACACTCTTTCCTTGGAGAACCATATAGATATAAATTTGTAACTCCTTTCATGTAGAACTTATCGCATCGTATGCAACACCTTCCTTAAATAACCATTCGTATAGATATTTGTAACTCCTTTCATGGAGAATCTGTCACATCTAATGTAGAGAACTATATGTAACTCCTTACTTGGAGAATCAATTGTATAGACATATACTTGTATGAGTATCAGCTTTCTTGGAGAACCATCCGTTTAAGTATATGTAACTGCTTTCATAGAGAATCTATCGTATATAACTTGTTCCTTGAAGAACCATTCATATAACCATATGTAACTCCTTGCCTGAAGAACCATTGAAGAACCATGAAGAGCATAAGATTCATTGCCTTGGGAACCAATCGTATAGATATAGTTTCTTGTGTAGCTCCTTTCATCTATCGTATATATTCATAGAGAATCTATCATGTATAACTCGAAGAACCATTCAAATAACCATGCGTAACTCATTGCTTATAAAGTCATTCGTGTAGATATATGTAATTTCTTACTTGGAGAATTATTACTATGAACATAAGATTCATTGCCTTGAGAACCAACCGTAAAGATGTAGTTACTTGTATAACTCCTTTCTTGGAGAAACGTTCGTATAGATATTTGTAACTTAATTCACGGAGAAGATATCGTATGAAACGTCCTTCTTAAAGAGTATTTCATATAGAAATAAGTAACTCCTTCCTTGAAGAGTTATTCGAATAAAAATTTGAAAGATATTTGAATTTTAATCGGTAAACTATCTTTTGCAACCTTTTCTTTGAAGAACCATTCTTGTGGTTATACCTGTGGTATAACTTGTTTTTTAGAAAATCCATTCGAATAGATATTTGTAACTGCTTTCATGGAGAACCTATCTATTTAACACCTTCGTTGGAGAACAATTCGAATAGTTGTTTGAAAAAACTCCTTTATAAAGAAACTATCTTTTCCATTTTCTTCCTTTAAGAGTCCTTCATGTAGACGTGTACAACTTCTTTCTTAAAGAAACCTTCCTATAGATAGTGTAACTTTCTCCTTAGGGAACCATTCGAATAGATATTTGTAAATCCATTCACGACGAAGATATCATATGAAACTTCTTTCTTGAAGAATTTTTCGTGTAGACATATGTGACATCTTCCTTGAAAAAGTATTCGAACAGATATTTGAAAGATATTTGAATTTTAATCGATAAAAACTTGTCTGCAACTTCTTCTTTGAAGAACCATTCCTGTGAATATGTATAACTTCTTTTTTGAACAACCATTCGAATAGATTTTTGTAACTCCTTTCATGGAACCATTCGAATAGATATTTGAAAGAACTCTATGGAAAATCTATCTTTTTCATATTCTTCTTTTAAGGGTCATTCATGTAGACATTTATAAATTATTTCTTAAAGCAACTTTCATATAGACATATAGTAACTTTCTCCTTGGGGCACCATTCGAATCCGTTTTTGTAACTGCTTCCATGGAGAATCCATCGCATGAAACTCCTTTCTTGGAGAAGCATTCCTACAGATATTTGTAACTTCTTCCTTTTTAATTGATGCGCATGATTCCCAGTCCTTTCTTAACGAATTTGAATAGTGTAACCTTTCAGTAATAAGACGTAGATTTTTTTAGTCCAATTATTGAGGAACTAGGTCCAAAGTTTCAAACACTACCGAACCCCTTAAATAACATTTCTAACTATGATTTGTTTGGTTTTTTCCATTTTCAGACAATGGTGCCGGTTATACTGGGCCACTCGCCAGCGGGCGCCTCCACCAAGCAGATGCAGCACTTCGGTCAGCTGAAGCGTTCGGGCGCTTTTCGTCAGTTCGACTACGGCTGGATACGCAATCACTGGCGCTACGACTCGATTACGCCGCCCAGCTACAAACTGGACAATGTACGCAACAAGGTGGCGCTGCACTACTCGCAGAACGATTGGCTGGCAATGCCGGCGGACGTGGAGCATCTGCACCAGCTGCTGCCCAATGTGATTGGCAAATTTCTGGTCAACTATCCCGAGTTCAATCATTTGGACTTTGTGTGGGGCGTGGACGCGAAGGAGCTGCTCTTCGATCGTGTGGTCAAGTTGATGAATTTGGTCGAGCGCGGCGAGTTCTAGACTCCTCAGGTGGGGTGTCCAGGGTAGTTTTAGTTATTATTTGAATATTCCTAGTGTTTGTGGGTATTATAGTTGTAAGCTATGGTTTTGCATCTCTGTTGGCTACTGAGCTTTTTCGAGCATTTCATTTCATACTTCACTGTTTATGCAAATTGTGATATTTTTAAAGCGGCACTAAACGGCAACACTGACAGCCGTAATTAACGGTGCTTAATGCCTGAATGCCGCAAATGTACATGGCAACAACAACAAAACAAAAATATGGTATTTTGCATAAATTTTATAGAGCAAATAATGTGCAAATAGAAATTTATTGAGTGCTATTAAAAACAATATTTACGCACTCACTCACACACACACACGCACACAATTGTAAATATATGTATAGTATATAGTTTGTATGTGAATGTAGAAACATGCAATTGCAATTTGCAGCTTTCGAAAGCAAATTGCATGCAAATAAATCTATCAAAAATCTCTAAAACTCGAAAAGCTCTCACAAAGCCGACAATAGACCAAAAATCAGCTTAAATATTTCGGTTACATTAAACCAAATAAATGTAAATGTGAGATTGTATGTATGTGTGTGTATAAATGTGTGTCTGTGTGTGTGTCTGTGTGCAATGAGGTTTTGGGCGGGCAAAAGAAAACGTTGTTGTTGTATAGAAGCAGATAAATTGCTGAAAAGGCGTCTACAATGCAATGCAGTCATCTTTGGGCGAATGTATGTGTGTGTGTGAGGGTGTGTGTGCGTTTGAAATGTGCCTTAATGATTGCCAGAATTTACAAATGCACCAAAGAAAAGGATAATCAATGCTAATTGCTAGAACGGCAAACACTCGCTGCGCGCCGTGTCTGCTCGAGATGTGAAATTGAATTGAAATTTAAGTTTTATCATACAAAATGAACAAATTTGTATTTAGTACTGAAAAATATTTCTTATGTGCAAACTTAAGTCAGCACTTGATACTTAGGACATACATTATTTATGAAGCAGATTTTCAAAATCTGCCACAAAACATTTTAATTTAAGCTGATTGTATATTTGTATTTGTTTAAGTTAAGTTTCATATTGTAAATAAAAATATAAATAAATAAAATTCTAATATAAAAAAAAATATTTTTGAATTTTCTATTCTGTGCATTTTTTGCTTAACCCTTTTGAACCCGAATTTTACCCTATGTCTCGATATTTAAATCGGTATTTAAATAATGAAACATTTGCCTAAGAAATGTGCACACGACATTTGAAGTCGCCACGCCTCTTTGTTGGAGTTCTAGAGCTAGTTTACTTTGGAACAATTTTAGCTTCAAACGGGTTAAATAAATTTTAAATCAATATTTTTTAATTAGAGAAAAACTATTTAATATTTATGGAAAAATACAAAATTATTACTTTTTCAGTTTATTTAAAGAAACAGCGTTTTGATCAAACGCGCCCAATTCGTAGACTTCAATTAGAACACAAACTTTCCCTGATATCAAAGCAAATGATTGGAAATTAAAAAAAAAATTTTATAAATAAAATAAAAAAATAAGTAAAACTAAAAAAATAAATAAATAAAATTTGTGTAATTTGCTTTGAATTCACTTGGTGCCTACTTAAATAAAGCTCATAAATCAATTGTAGCTTTTGCTATAAGATGACAAATAGGTGAACTTGCTCTCAGGCAACTTTTGGGTCAAAAGGGTTAAATGGGCGTTAAATTTGAGTGTTTTATGATATGAAAATTGCTATAAAATGCAAGTCAATTAAAAATCTGAACAATTGAAAAAATTTTAAAATTGAATAAAAAAAAATTTCTATGTCATCACTACAGAAGTTTTTGAATTTTCATAAAGTTCAAGGTAGTAAAAATGAGATGCAAAGGAAGTTTAATTCTAAATATAATTTAAATTATTCATTAGTACCTTGGCCACGCAGAGAGGGTATTTCCGGGGATCAAATTCTTCCGTATAGCTTAGGTTAACTCTTTCAGGATGAAATTTAATTTCGAAAATCAAAATAATTTTCGTAGAAATGCTCCCATGCTTTCAAAGTTGGGGCAAGAAAATTATCATGGATACTCTCAAGATTTATTTATTTATTTCGTCTACCGGACTTAGCCCTCCCAGACCACAAGTAACAGGCAATCGGCCACCGATCTCTGCTGAGGGACAGAAAGCGGGATGGAGGCTTTTGGATGCCTCTGGACCTGATGCCTCAGAAGCACCTCTTCAGAAAAAGCTACGCAACCTTCATACCTCACAGGTTGGACTGAGCTGATAATAAGATCAGTCTCACGTGTGATGACATTGTCTGGTACATCGATGGGTCCAAGACGGAAGAAGGAACTGAGGCAGAAATCTTTTTAGCTCCGGTTTCCAGCCTTCTGTAAGTCTTAGGGATAAAGCCTCGAATTTTCAGGCTGAGGTCTTTGCCATAAATGTGTGTGCCAGGAAATTACTAACGCTCAATGTTAGAAGGAAAAGGATAATCATAATGTCAGACAGCCAGGCGGCAGTCAAGGCCCTGGGCTCGATGACATTTGACTCCAAACTGGTCTGGGAGACACTGGATCCCTGCGCACTGTGGGCACCATCGTAATGAGGAAGCGGACAGATTGGCAAAGGATGGGGCTGCTAGCCGGCCCTACGGACCTGCATTAATCATAGGTGTTAGCAAGTCCCATTGCAGACATTGTGTTAAATAGGAATTCATTAATCGAGCAAACCACTCATGGTTGAACACAATGGGGCAACGGTGCTCCAAGCTTTTCTTTCCAGCTTACTCGGAAAGGAAATCTAAGTACCCAATTGACCTAAGCAGAAAGGAGCTCAAGGTCATGACGGAGATGCTAAGTGGACACTGTCTGCTAAATATGCATAGGGCGCGTCTGGGATTAACGAACAAGAGGAAGAGACTTCTGTACACATTATAAGGGAATGTCCTGCCCTCATACACGCAAGAAAGCGAAGGGAAGGAGGTAATACAGACGAGAGATTTGTCTGAATTGGATCTAAGGAAACTAAAGGAGTTCCTATATAACATTGGAGGACACAAATTCCTCCAGTAACGTAGAGGGACATGACAAAATAGTTCATTACTTGGACGCAGTGTCTCGGGCAGGTGTTGTCTAATCTAATCTAATCTAATCTAGCCCTCCCAGACTACAAGTAACAACTTAAGTCTAATATAAAAAATTGCACATTTTTTTCTTAAAAAGCCTTCGACTTAAATAAAAATCGAAATCAACCTTTTAAACGAAGACATATAATTCGAAATAAATATTCTGTGTGAGGCGTAAGATCTGAATAATTGTTTTGATGAGCATTAAACAATTGATGGGACCCATTAACACAGTAGTCCCGAAAGGGTTAAGGTGGACATGGGACTTGACAAAAGACACCTTAGGCTACAAAATGGGCCCATTGTGAGTTGTGGATAAACCCTATCAAGTCTCTGATGTTGACGGACCTGAGGTTGTCCAAGTTTTCGAAGAAGGGAGAGTCTGGGGATTTTCATCTTTGTTTACAGAGAGTCGAGCAGTGGCAGAGAAAGTGACTTATAGACTCTTTCTTGGCGACATTTTTGGGCACAAATATGGTTACAAGAGGTATTTGCCTCCAAAATTCTATGGAAAATTCTCCTCAACATAAAATTCTGTGTGTTCCACTGATTCAGTTGCATTGCATTCAAAGCATTGTTTGGGTTTCATGTTGAAATAATCATGAATAATTTTTAATAAAAAAACAAAGAGTTGAACAAAATTCCACTCATTCAGATCTTTGAAATGGCAACAATCTGCTGGGCACAAGTAAGGAGTGTAAGTAGATGAGCCATCACTCTCGGAGCCATGAGCCATAACGTTTTCGTAGAGTCTTGTGCGAAAAAGAGCATTTTTTAATCATCTAAGGTGTTCACAATACAGTTCCTTACAGTTGGCTTCCTTTTTTTATTAGCTCATAGTGAATCATTCCCTCCATTCAGAGCAGGTTAGGTTAGTCTGTACTGGCTGCCAGTAAAACCAAGCATTGATCCCATTGGGTCCTTAACGGTGCCAGTCAAAGTTTTTTTTATGTGTGGCTGAAGAAGTGTTCTATTAGGATTAGAAGGGGTTTTGGGTTTCAAACACCTTTCAAGTATTTGTGTTTGTTATAAAAAAAACCACTTTTTTCGCATTTCTTCCACATTCTATCAAATGCAAATGCATTCCACCAACTAAGTAATTACAGGATAATGGATTGCTTCGACCCTTCTCTCTGGATGTATCTCTTTTTTTCATGTACCAGCTTCGATACTTCTCTCTGGTCAGAGCCACTTAGTTCTCGCTCCTTCCATGTGTTCACTTACTAACTCTTTCCCAGTGCTTCTTATATTTGTTTTCATTTTTCAAGGCTTCCAACTAAAACTTTATCATCTAAACAAATGAATTGGTAATCAAAAACAAAATAATACGAAAAAACCCACAAACCAACCCAAAGACGTTGTTAGAACTCGATCAGAACTCTGCATATTTCTTCGAACGAACAACAACATCTGCAGTACATGAGTGCAAAAACAGCGAACTTGTTAAACTGTAAACAAACTTAAGCCACACATTCTATCGGCCACTTCGTGCACAACAAGTTTTCGAAAAGCCTCGTAATTGGCATTGTAACGCACTATCGACAATTTTACAATTTAAAAACAAACACACACACACACACACACAACGAGACAACCACCATCTGGCCGCCCAAGTCTACGAGCTCGTGTTTTTGAGTTCACACATATTCCTACCAGAAACACACCAATACACAGATAACACACACACACACAAACATAAGACCAGAGTTCAAACAGCAACGACAGCTACCAACATCGGCCTTTTGTTTGTCCGTCTGTCCGTCGTAGTGAATTCTGCCTTCCACATGAACGCATGCAAATTGAATTTATTTCCGCTTGCACACAATAACAACAACAACAGCAACACTTCGATTTACTTCAAGGATATTATTCACTTGGAATTTGAATTTTCTTTCAAGAATACTGTGTTGGTGTTTTTTTGTTTTCAGCAGAGCTCAGCAAAGCGAAAACAAAAGCACACAAAGTTCACTTTACAAACTGACCAAAGGACTCCATCCGCTCATTAGTTGCTGTGAAACTTCATGCGTGTTGATGTTGTTGGTATTATTTTCCGAATATTCAAAATCAAATTAAACTAATTTCAATTTAAATACAACCCTGCACAAGCAAAACTTTCCGTGTTACATAGTAAAGTTGTCACACTCGATGACAGCAATGCGCTTTGATTGTTGAGAAATCACTTGCAACGTTTACGAACATTTTCGATTGGGTGTGCTTTGAGTTGCAGAGGCGTTGAAGCGTCACGTCAACACTGCCAATGTCACAACGGCATGTCGTCCTTTGTCGACATGTTGTGCCAACAACAGCAACAAAGCTGATTCAACTATTGGCAAAATATTACTTCAAGTTTTCAATATGATTGATTACCACAGCAAACATTACGTTTAGTTAACTAAAAGGAAGAAAGGGAAACAGGGAAAACAAAAGTGAGATTTCAATATTTGAGAGATAAAGATAAGATAAGAAAAACTTTAGAGCAGTGATGGTCGTTGTTAGTGTAGTGTAGGGTAGTCTAGTCTAGTCTAGTCTAGTCTAGTCTAGTCTAGTCTAGTCTAGTCTAGTCTAGTCTAGTCTAGTCTAGTCTAGTCTAGTCTAGTCTAGTCTAGTCTAGTCTAGTCTAGTCTAGTCTAGTCTAGTCTAGTCTAGTCTAGTCTAGTCTAGTCTAGTCTAGTCTAGTCTAGTCTAGTCTAGTCTAGTCTAGTCTGGTCTAGTCTAGTCTAGTCTAGTCTAGTCTAGTCTAGTCTAGTCTAGTCTAGTCTAGTCTAGTCTAGTCTAGTCTAGTCGAGTCTAGTCTAGTCTAGTCTGGTCTAGTCTAGTCTAGTCTAGTCTGGTCTAGTCTAGTCTAGTCTACTCTAGTCTAGTCTAGTCTAGTCTAGTCTAGTCTAGTCTAGCTCTAGTCTAGTCTAGTCTAGTCTAGTCTAGTCTAATCTAGTCTAGTCTAGTCTAGTCTAGCTCTAGTCTAGTCTAGTCTAGTCTAGTCTAGTCTAGTCTAGTCTAGTCTAGTCTAGTCTAGTCTAGTCTAGTCTAGTCTAGTCTAGTCTAGTCTAGTCTAGTCTAGTCTAGTCTAGTCTAGTCTAGTCTAGTCTAGTCTAGTCTAGTCTAGTCTAGTCTAGTCTAGTCTAGTCTAGTCTAGTCTAGTCTAGTCTAGTCTAGTCTAGTCTAGTCTAGTCTAGTCTAGTCTAGTCTAGTCTAGTCTAGTCTAGTCTAGTCTAGTCTAGTCTAGTCTAGTCTAGTCTAGCCTAGTCTAGTCTAGTCTAGTCTAGTCTAGTCTAGTCTAGTCTAGTCTAGTCTGCTCTACTTGAACTCGACACCTACTCCTACTCCCACTTCTACTCCTACTCCTACTTAGACTTAGTCTTAGTCTTAGTCTTAGTCTTAGTCTTAGTCTTAGTCTTAGTCTTAGTCTTAGTCTTAGTCTTAGTCTTAGTCTTAGTCTTAGTCTTAGTCTTAGTCTTAGTCTTAGTCTTAGTCTTAGTCTTAGTCTTAGTCTTAGTCTTAGTCTTAGTCTTAGTCTTAGTCTTAGTCTTAGTCTTAGTCTTAGTCTTAGTCTTAGTCTTAGTCTTAGTCTTAGTCTTAGTCTTAGTCTTAGTCTTAGTCTTAGTCTTAGTCTTAGTCTTAGTCTTAGTCTTAGTCTTAGTCTTAGTCTGAATCTTAGTCTTAGTCTTAGTCTTAGTCTTAGTCTTAGTCTTAGTCTTAGTCTTAGTCTTAGTCTTAGTCTTAGTCTTAGTGTTAGTCTTAGTCTAAGTCTTAGTCTTAGTCTTAGTCTTAGTCTTAGTCTTAGTCTTAGTCTTAGTCTTAGTCTTAGTCTTAGTCTTAGTCTTAGTCTTAGTCTTAGTCTTAGTCTTAGTCTTAGTCTTAGTCTTAGTCTTAGTCTTAGTCTTAGTCTTAGTCTTAGTCTTAGTCTTAGTCTTAGTCTTAGTCTTAGTCTTAGTCTTAGTCTTAGTCTTAGTCTTAGTCTTAGTCTTAGTCTTAGTCTTAGTCTTAGTCTTAGTCTTAGTCTTAGTCTTAGTCTTAGTCTTAGTCTTAGTCTTAGTCTTAGTCTTAGTCTTAGTCTTAGTCTTGGTCTTAGTCTTAGTCTTGGTCTTAGTCTTAGTCTTAGTCTTAGTCTTAGTCTTAGTCTTAGACTTAAACTTACGACAACACTTAAAACCTTAGTTGGCCTCTTAAACACATTTTTTCAAATATTTCTATCTTTCTTACCTCAAATTTTCGGACCTAAGCCGTTATGCGTCTTAACCTAACTTTTGACTTTGAACTTCTTATCAACTTTTTCATCACCATTCTGCCACTCAGGTAATTAAAAGTCAAATTTGAACAATCCACACTGAAGCCAAAGTTTTTGCCTTCACCTAACTTTCCCACTTCTTAACTCTTTTTAGCGCTTCCTGCGCTTTCAGTCTCTCGCAAGCAATTTTCAAAAATTTCGAAAATGGAAAATTTAATCAAAAACATCACATACTCGTTTCGCACTGAAAACTATCACTGCCAAAATTGTCAATGCACAGCGGCAAGTTTTGCTGCTCCTCGAGTGCAACTTGCTGCCGTAGTTCGCTGCAGTGTTGCTTTGAACGCGCATCAAGTCCGGGTATCTTCATGGCATAAAGAGACCATTTGGTAAAATGAACTTTTGGAAAAGTGACTCGCCTGCAGCGACCGAACGAACAGCTGCACTGGCGCCAAACGTGCGCGGCCGCTGTTGCATCCAAAACAAAAACAAAAATATCCGTTTATGAAAAGCAAACACAGCGGCGAGGAAAAAACTTTCGACACTGCACCGAACACAAAACAGCAGAACACAGCAACATGTTCAACATTTGGTGCGTACTCGTGACAACGATAGACAGACAGACAGACAGAGGTGATATGATAAGAGGATACGCAGCAGACCCGTTCGCCGTCGCTCCTTTGTCGCACTGCGCAATCGACATCGGCGCGGCAATCCTTTGCTGTCGATGCGTTCGAGTGCCGCGTGTGTGTGCGTGTGTTGGCGAAGCGAGTTGGGTCGCAGGGAGCAAATTCTCAACGCACCAACAAGCGTCCGTCCGTCTGTTTCTTGCCGGACAAACAATGCAGCGGCGAATGTTTAGGCGGCGAACGGCCGATTCACAGCCAATGTGCTCGGTTTGTGTTATTGTGTTTCGGTGAGATTTTCACGCCCTCAGGTGCTGTGTCTGAGGGAATTACAAAAACAAAATTTTTAATCGGATTTCGGCTTGTTTGCGCAGCGCATAAACCAACGCAGCAATGCAGCGTCCAGTTGGTTTCTGTAGACATGCCACAGTTTGTTGTTGCATTTGTTGTTGTTTGCTGCTTGATGCAATTCATCAATAACATAAATTTTGAAATTTCATCAAACTTGGCAAACAAATGCAAACACTGTTTTCAGCTGTAAAGAGAAATGCAATCGCCCCTCCCAACTTTTCGCCCCTTTGCTCCCCTCACTTTTCGCTGAACTTTGCTCACTTCTAAGTAGATATTTGTGCTTAAGCTTTGCTCAATTTTTTTCTCCGCTGGCACAAGTTGTTTGTTTACATCAAGTATTTCTAATAATATTTTGTTTTTTGTTGTTGTTGTTGCTTTTAGTGCTCTTCACTGCATTGTCTGCAAAGCGGGAAGCTGAAATAATTTTCAATTAGCTCGCACACGAGCGAGTGCTGTCGCTAAAGCATTGCCGGCATATTCGTCTAAGCTGCCACCTAACAACAAAAACAACGACAACAAATAAACTCCCAAGCATCCAACTTACCCGAGCACCCAACCAACCAACCGACACTTTAGCCAACCGCTGCGCATTTGCAGTTTCATTCGAAATCCACCGCTGTTGGTCTGCAGTTGATGGCGGCTGTTTTGTGCTGTTTGTTCTTATTAGAAGTCGCTTGTTGTTGTTGTTGCTTTTGTTATTTGCAACTGCACTTGGCACCTGCACTTCAGGTGCTTTCGACTTGCTGTCTGCACTTTTCAGCTGAGTGTTTTATGTTGCTTGCATGTTGTTGGTTGCTGTTTCGGATGTTTTTGCCTTTTCTGTTGTTGTTATTGTTGTTGGCTTTGCACTATTTTTGTTGATTAAACTAATTGCAAATATTTGAACAATACTTCCACTTAAGCATTTAACTGCAGTTCGTTGTGCAGCATTTGCTGCACTCGCTGTGCGCTACACAGTGTTGCGAGATCATATAGTGGAGTGAAAAAAAATAGAAGGAGTGGTGATGAAATTTGGTATACAGTTATTGTATGATGAAAGAATTTACTGTGCAAAGTTTTAATAAAATTGGACCAAAACTTCTACCACCTCCCATACAAACGGATTTGAAAAAACTTCATATTAACAATGAAAATTATCTTAGTTCATAAAAGTTACATTCAAAATATTTGTATTTTAAGGTAAATTTATTTATCAATCTGTTTATAAATAAAATGCCCTTTTTTCAAAAGTGATTGCAAGTAAAGTCTCCATAAATAGGTCCACAACTGCTCAGAAATGGCTCTTAGAGGGTTAAATTCTATGACTGACCCCCACTAATTTTGGCTCCTGAATATTTCTTTTGAACATACCTACCCTCTATCTTCAACTTTTAATGAGGCTCCCATACAAAATCATCGTTTTTAGAAAGTGGTCTCCCGCTGCTCTCAAGTTGGTCCCAGACCTATCATATGTAAGACAGACCCTCATTTATTTTCCCTTCTGAATGTTTTTTCTATACACATCTAACCGCTATATCCAACTCTTAAGGGGGCTGCCATACAAAACTAGTCATTTTCAATGGAACTGGCTCCACACTTGTAAATGTAGTTAAGTAAGCGAGGAAATATCGTATCTACTAAACTACTGAACCGATTTGAATGATTTATTCAGCAATTGTCAACATTTCTGAGTGCAAAAAATACAAAATGAACTAAAGTTCACAAATTCACCACCAGAGGGCACCTCCCATACAAACGAAGTAGTTGAGTTGTCAACTGTTTGGTTTGTGCAAAGAAAAAAATCAAAGTGTAGTGTCGAAACCCCATTAACCCCTCTATTTCGAATATAATAGAAATCGTTATTTATTTTCCGAAGGTATCTTCAGCAAATTCTTCCATCAGCAGCAGAGCATTATTGGACCGATTGCTTTTGGCATTCAAACAAATAGTGAAAATATTGCAAATTTCCACTCAAGTCTTCACCGAAAAATGCCAATAACTTGCATTCGCGCAAATATGCGCAGATGAAAGTTGTATTGCATAATGTACATACTTGTCACAACAAAATATCAAAAAATTGCGAAAATCATAAAAAGTGTTTGTGTTTTAATTACCTTTAAAGTCTTAACTCAGTTTTTATTCACTTGTTTGCTTTGTTTCATTTTCTTCACAACGGTACTGCTCAGAGGTGAAAAGAATCAGCGGAATTTTGGTCTTACCCGACCTAAATTATATTCAACTTAAGACAACAGTATGTTTTGAAGACCTGTTCATAATAGATTTCAAAATATTGAACCTCAAAGTGAAAGTAAAAATGTGCTGTTCGTACACAATTTTTTTCAACGCTGTGAGAGTGTACTTTAAGAGCTCATAACTTCTATATTATCCAATCGTTTTTCTTAAAACTTGGGATTTCTCTTAGGTGAAATATTTCCAATAAAACTTCATAATTAGATTTTTGTGATTGTTGTCAGTTTGATGTGGGTTCTCTAATACCCGAAAGAAAGTATTGTGGGTATAGAAAACCATATTTCTATCTATCATATCTATTATCTATCTACACAGTGTGACAATTATGTATTAAGACTGCCTCTAGAAAACACAATTAAAACACGATATTTGCTAATTTTTCGGTATATTTATTCGAAATATTCTCCTCCTGATTCAATACACTTGTTACATCGATTTAATAGTGATTCAAACGCGTGTTCCAGCTCATTTTTCGGAATTTCCTCCAGTGTCCTCGTTGAAGCCCGTTGTATGGTCTGAATGTCATCAGCAAAGCATCGTTTCAACTTCAATTTCAGTTTCGGTAACAAAGAGAAGTCGCACGGTGCCAAATCAGGTGAATACGGCGGGTGATTCAACACACAGACCTGATTCCGAGCCAAAAAATGACGAACAATGAGTGCTGTGTGACTCGGTGCATTATCGTGCAATAGAGACCAACTTTTTGGATCGCGGTATTTTGGTCGAATACGACGGATTTGGCCATCAAACCCATCAAAACTTCGAGGTTATGTGCGGCGGTAACTGTTTGACCAGTTGGAACAAATTCTTTGTGGAAATTGTTTTTGCTATCGAAGAATGTGATGAGCATTGTTTTGATTTTTGGTGGAACTTTCGTGTTTTTTTGGCTTGTGGTGAGTTTTTTTAATTCCATTCCGCACTTTGATGCTTGGTTTCTGGATCGTATTGCAAACACCATGTTTCATCACCCGTAACAATTGTTTCCAGGAAGTTTGGATCATTTTCTGCGGCTGCAACGATGTCTGTAGAATGACTGGCTCTCATTAATTTTGCTCCTCCTTCAATGTGTATGGACCTTTGTTTTGCACAAATCCTCGTGAAGAATGAGGATAGTTTCTCTGTTGATGTTTAAGGCCTCTTCCATCATTTTCAGTGAAGCATTGCGGTCTTCTGCAATAAAATCACGAACTTTCTGGATCACTTCCGGCATCCGAACTGAAATTGGCCTTCCTTGTTTTATTTTATCTTCCGGCGATACATATTTATTAAAATTCATTATGCAAAACAGGTTGTATAAGTTAAACACATATGTAGTGTATGAACAAGTCGATGCAGACCGACTGAAACATTTCCACTTGTTTTTGTTATTCTTGCCAGCTACGTTAGCTACGTATTAATTAATATTGAGCTTCTATTATTTCGCAAAGTTTATTATTTTGAAGTTTCTGCTTCTTAATGTGTGGGTTGTGCAACGTATTAAGAAGAAATTTTTGAGAATCATTGAGCTCAACTGGTTTTGGCACATTTTATAATTAAAACAAGTGAGTTTATTTTACTCTAACTTAACACTAAAATGCCGAAATGTACTTTGTAAATGACAGTTTTTGTGTTACTTATTGTTTAATGTTTGAAATTTCAAAATCTTAAGTAGCCATTCTAAGTTTGATATCTTTAGCATCGGTTTTGATATGTTGCACTTTTTTAAAGGTAGGTAGGTAGCTGCTCCATTAAGACCCATTGTGATCACAATCAATCGAGCTTAAGTCCACTCAGTTGTTGATCCAGCTTGAGCTTCTTCTTTTCTTTAAGCTTTTTAGAAAGTCTACTATACTGTGAATAGTCCAATCGGCTAGATCTCCCTAGATTGTCAAAGAAGATATTCCCAATTGAGTCTTCTTTCTTCTAGGACAAATGCGGGACAAATCCATAGAGGTGAAGTATGGTTTTTTTCTTTTCCTCTTTCTCGTCCATACAGCTTTGACAGAAGATATTAGAAAGCAGATCAAACCTTTTTGCGTGGGTGTCAATTACACTTTGCCCCATCAGAACACTCATTTTTTCTCAAACCTCAATTTAAACCGCTTCATTGATTGATAAAATTAAGAATTTTCTGATAGTGAAATACAATTTTCCCTTAGATTATGTCTGTAGTATCACATTCAGAAAGTTATTTTAATTTTAATTTTGTGCTTTTACTTTAATTTTTGCTTTTACTGTTTTACTTTTACATTTTTATTTATTAAACCAACGTTCTGGACATAGCCGAGTATTGTGTTGTTTCTTGACGAACTTTTAATGATTTACGCACAAATAGTTAAAACATTGAAATGCGTACGAAATTGATAAGTAGAGCAACATAATTTATGAGCATCAAGTACGTCATTGCATACGAAACACAGAATTCCGGGGGTTTCGTCAAATTTGATAATGTTTCCGCAACATTTCAAAGTACAGGAAGTGATAATAATAAATAAGACCCCACATGCGCTATTTAGGTCATCAAACAACAGGCAGCTCAGTCAATGTAAATAACTGAATTATATTTTATAGATAGTGATGAAAAAATTGATGAATTATACAAAAAATTACAAGTTCAACTAGCAACTAAATAGAAAAAAATATATCGCTCCTTCGCTGCAAGAACGTCATAACTCAAAAAAATGTTTTTTTCAGTTTATGGCAGCCCTGTGTGTATCTGCATATGATCTTTTATCTGTCAAAACCACTTTGTAATATATTCAATGCTCTGCTCACAAGACGACATGAACAATTTTTTGATACCTTGAACTGCCTGCAATGGTAAATTTTAAAATTGAATTTTCTCGGAATGATGTAGTTTTGAGTTATGACGTTCTTGCAGCGAAGGAGCGATATGTGTACTTCAATCGAATCGTTTGTGTCGAATAAATGAATAAATTTTAACAATATTGTAACTTCATATCTTTGTTCTGATATTAAGTAAATTGAAAAAAAAGTTCCGAAAACATAAACAAATACCGAATTCTGTTCTCATGTTTTTCCCATACCCTCTGATCCTCTAAAAATAAGTTTTGTCGGACATTTTAGCAACAATTTTGAATAAGTGCGAAATTAACACCTAAACACATTTTCAGTTTCCAGTTATTTATGGCGTTTAAGTTCAATTTTGAGTTTTGGTGCAATGAGAGACTTACAGTGAAATTTTAAGGTGAATATTTTTGTAGCACATTTTGTCCTTGAAAACTTCTGTTTTAAATGACATTTTATGGTATTTCAGGGAAAAGGGTCAAATTGACCCACAAACATGGGAGCTAGAGGGTTAAAATGCTCCACAGAAATGTTCCTCGTAGTATTTTACATCAAATTGCTGAACACATCATACACCTAAAATTTAAGAATACATGGTTTTCGTATGCCGATTTATCATAAGAACGTACAAAAGGGGGAGAACTTTGAAATCCCCTAAGAAAAAATTCAGACGTAAACTTTCAAAATGCCGATACATGCAAATTTGTTTTGCATATATTTTTGTTTGGCCCCCTCCACCAGAATCCCTTGTCAGAACCTGTAACTTTGGAAAAATTGATTTTGTTATTCAGTGTAATTGGAGAAATGAGTTAGATCTGCCCATCTATATCCGTTTTCAAAATCTAAAGATATCAAATAGAGGCTGGAAAGCTATGGTTCTTTTCTCCAACTGCAGGGAAGTGTTTGTTGTATTTAAAAGAAACAGTCCTTCTTAGATCATTACTATAGAATATCCGTCCTCCTCTCATAGGTTTCTAATAAATTTATCCCAAACTCCAATCCTATCACCAACAAACCTCCAATTTTTTCAACAACCAATTTGATCACCAACCAAACTCCAATCCTTTCACCAACCAAACTCCAATCGTATCCCCAACCAGTTTGATCACAAACCAAACTCCAATCCTTTTGGTAAAAGGATTGGTTGGTAACCAATTTGATCACCAACCAAACTCCAATCCTATCACCAACCATTTTGATCACCAACCAATGCAAATCCTATCACCAACCAAACTCCAATCCTTTCACCAACCAAACTCCAATCATATCACCAACCAAACTCCAATCCTATCACCAACCAATTTGATCACCAATGAAACTCTAATCGTATCAACAACCAATTTGATCACCAACCAAACTCCAATGCTTTCACCAACCAAACTCCAATCTTTTCACTAACCAAACTCCAATCCTAGCACCAACCAATTTCATCACAAACCAAACTCCACTCCTATCACCAACCAAACTCCAATCTTTTCACCAACCAAACTCCAATCGTATCACCAATCAAACTCCAATCGTATCACCAACCAATTTGATCACCAACCAAACCCCAATGCTTTCACCAACCAAACCCCAATCTTTTCACTAACCAAACTCCAATCCTATCACCAACCATTTTGATCACCAACCAACCAAACTCCAATCCTATCACCAACCAATTTGATCACAAACCAAACTCCACTCCTATCACCAACCAAACTCCAATCGTATCACCAACCAAACTCCACTTCTATCACCAACCAAACTCCAATCCTTTCACCAACCAAACTCCAATCGTATCACCAACCAATTTGATCACCAACCAAACTCCAATCTTTTCAACAACCAATTGGACAGCTAGAATGAAGATGCATTCTACTTAGAATATAGTCCGTCCGTCTCTGAAGAAAATCAAATAGTACAACGTCGAATTCAGATGGGGGACAGGAGTAAAGGACTAAGCACAGTTTAACGCCAAATCCAAACAGCGGTTTTTTTGGGCAATTTTTCTTTCACACTTGGAGTTTCTCACACTCGTGCGATTCTTGTAATTCTCAACTGCTTCATATAAATAGCAATAGAAGTAAATGAACATTTCACCAGCTCGTGCAAGGAATCGAGCCTAGGACCTCTGGTATGAGAAGCAAGCGCGCTACCTGCTGGTCTATTGAGGCCGGCAAATGTTTGTACTATTTTCAATTAAAAATTTACAAATATTTTTATCTCAAAAACGTTCAAATATATTACTATAGATTCATAAATACAACAGATTTTTATTTATTCGTGAGCTCCTTTTAATTAATATCCTTTTTGTTGTTTAGCCGCAATGATGTCTCTAATGTCCTTGCATGACTTTCGATTAAGAAGAACATTGCATCGTTGTATCCCTACGTGGTCTGATCACAATCTTACACCAAAATCATATCAGATAATACAAACAAGACACTCACAATTACTACAAAAGTTTAGGGAATTACAAATAATGTAATTTTAGTTGGATTCAAGCAATGAACATTTACAGGACACAGCGGCCGCAATCTAATTAAAATCACATCTCGGTAGAAACAAGTCCATTTGTTGCAGTTTGACGTTTGCACATTGGGCCAGTGTTGATAACAGATGACAAAAACAACAACAACAAGTGCCGCATTATCCTTGTACGCGCACATGTCTCGCATGTCCTGCTGATCTCTTCTGTTTTTCACTAAAGGATGGGCTGTTGTCAACCAAAATTCGGCAAGTTGTGTACAACAAATGCGATTTTACTCTTCGCCAGGCGGTTGTCATCTTTGTGCGTTTGTTCAGGCTGGTATTGTGGTCATTTAGTGTAACAACAACAACAATTTGGTGTTGCAATTACGTGTAGAATGCGCTCGGTGCTTTGGTCCTTCGGCGGCGTTTGGGCGAAATTGTTTATGGTCGTCTACACTTGAAAGTAATTAAGGAAATTTTAGTGCGCCCCACACACGACCACGGCGAACGATACAAGATCCTTTGTGCCATTCATATGTATCACTTACATGCATGTGATGTGTGTGTGTGTGTCTGTGTGTGCGAGTGTTTGAAGAAGCTTCAAGTTGTGCTTTGTTTGCGGGCCGAGCCAAATTTGAGCTTCTCCGTAATATTGAATTTAGTTTTTGTGGTTTCTTTGCGGCGTAACACAACACCCGAAAAATGCAAAATGCAACAATTAAAATTGTGCACCCTCGGTCGAGCGAAATGGGCAGCTTGCAGCGGCAGGAGGGGGCAATGTATTGTCAGCGCCACTGTTGCTCAACTAACAACTGCAATTATGAAATTTAATATTCGTTGTAATAAGAACAGCAGCCAGCGGTGCGACCAGCTGCACGTTGTTTGCGGCGCGCGTGTTCGCTTCCAGCGCCATGACAACGCGTTGCACGCTCGCATCCTGCAGCAGCAGGCCGACTGACTGGCCGGCAACAGGAGCGCACAAATTTGCGGCAAATGATTGCTTTTGGCTTCAAGCTACAAATTTGTTGCTTGGGCCGCTAAGTAAAGTTTCATTTGCATAAAGTCAGCGGCACTGACAGTCAGTGGCGCACACAAAAGGGGGGTTGGGGGTTCAAACCCCCAGTACAAAAATTATAGGTGCAAAAAGGTTTCAAATGGAATTGGGCTCAAAAGTTGTACTAAAACCCCCAAAATGAAATCATGTGTGCGCCACTGTCAGTCACTAAGTCAGTCATTCTTTCATGCGTTTTCCTACATAATTATTTTCTATTCTTCATTCAAGTATTTTCTCTTTTTAAATGCTAAAAATTTTTCGTATTTATTTCAACTCGAATTTGTTTTGTTTTCAACACATTTCATTTGAATTCCCTTTGTATTTGCTTTGCTTTGCAATTATTTCATTTGCAATCATTTGATTTGTAATTATTGTAATTTGTTTTTGTTGGTGTTGTATTGCGCATACATTCATTTAAATTAAAAAGAAAGACAAATAAATGAGAAAACACGCTGAAATTTTAGCATTTTGTAACATTGCACAAACACAAACACAAACAAACCACACAACACACACACACTCACCAAAAGCAGCATTGAAAGTTTCCCACTCTATGCTTTGTTGGCGGCCAGAAGGGGTGAAATGTTGGCGTTGCGTTGGCGTAAAATATGCGCCAAACTTTCAAATCAAATTGAGAAAATTAAAAGGCACTTTTGTGCGCGTGTTGGCGGTCGCTTCAAGTTTGGCTCCAAGTGCAGCGGCGAGTGGGTTCGAGTACTCGAAATGTGAGCAGTCAATTGCGCGACGAGGCGGCGAGTGGGCGTTCCAAGGACCACAACTATGGCAAAGTTTTGGCCATAAGTTGACCAAGCAGACAGTCGTCTGGTGTGAAATTTCAATTCATTATACTTAGAGAATGTTTTTTAATTAAAAAACGTTAAAAATTGCATTGAATTGAATTGAAGTTAATTTGAATTGCATTTGAATTTTACTCGTTAATATAAGTTGAAGGTATATATGCAATGCATATATAAAATTGGCTTAGGCGGGTATTGTAGGCTAGAAGGGGATATTTATTATTTTTGGATATTTTTAATAATTTTTTTAAACACAACTGGTAGCACCCGGCTGCGTTGCACACAAGTTTGAAGTCAATGCACCCAAACAAAAAAGTTCCTCTTAACCCTTTGTTGACACCGTCGGATTTTTATGAACAAATACTTGTCTAATTATTTCTCATTTGAAGTGTTTTCACCAAATTTGTAGTCAAAATCTTAATAAATCTTGTTTCTCTATATAATCTTTTAACGCTTTGTTTATCCTTTTAGATTTTTATTTAAAAAAATAAAAAATAAATGTCGGTTAATTTATCATTTGTAGCACTTTCGCCAAGTTTGAAGTCACAAAACCCATTAAATCATGTTTTTCTCATAATCTGTTAACCCTTAGATTTGGATTTTCGAAAAAATAAATTTCACATGCCAGTTTATTTAAAATTTGTAGCACTTACGCCAAGTTTGAAGTAAAAAACCCATTGAATTATGTTTCTCCATAGAAACTTTTAACCCTTGGCTTACCTCGTTAAATTTTGATTTAAAACAAATTAGAAACTTGTGTCGAATTATTTACCGTTTGATGTGCTTTCACCAAGTTAACAAACAACAAATTAAATCATGTTTCCATACAAACTTTTAACCCTTTGCTTACCCCCTTTGACTTTGATTTTCAAAAAACTGAGAAACTTGTTTCGAATTATTGCTGGTTTGAAGGGCATTTACCAAATTGTAAGTAAAAAACCTATTAAATCATGTTTTCCATAAAAACTTTTAACCCTTTGCTTACCCTTTTAGGTATCGATTTTCAAATAATTAAGTATCACATGTTAGTTTATTTATCCTTTGGAGCACTTTCGCCAAATTTGAAGTAAAAAAATCCATTAAATCCTGTTTTCCATATAAACTTTTAACCCTTTGCATACACCCTTAGATTTTGATTTAAAAAAAAGGAGAAACTTGTGACGAATTATTTCTCGTTTGAACCTTCAAGTTTGAAGTCAAAAACCCATTAAATCATGTGTCTCCATACAAACGCTTAACCCTTGGTTTACGTGGTTAGATTTTGATTTAAAAAATATATGTAAAATTATTTTTGACGTTAAATGTTTTCACCAATTTGGAAGTCAATAGGTTCATCAGTTTTGGTTTTCGTAGTCTTACCGCATAAAAACCTTAACCTATTCTTGACTCAGTTCAAATTTGATTTTATAAAAATTGAAACATACTTGTCTAAGTATTATTGATTTAGAATATTTTTACCAAGTTTGAAATCAATTGGCCCATGAATTCCGGGTTTTTCACAGTTTCTCCATACAAACTTTTAACCCGTCAGTGACCCGTCCGATTTTAATATTAGAAAAAATGAAAAACACGTATCGAGTTATTTTACATTTGAAGTACTTTCACCAAGTTTGAAGTCAAAAGGCTCAAAAAATGTGTTTCTTTATACTTTTAACCCGTTGTTGAACCAGTTTGAATTCGATTTTGAAAATAATGAGAAACACGTGTCTATTTTTTTTAATTTCAAGTATTTTTACAATTTTTTAAGTCATATTGATCATCGATTCATGTTTTTTTTTGAGTCTTCTCTAAGACTTAACCTTAAACCATTACTGGCCCAGCTAAATATCGATTTTCGAAAAATTATAAAATACGTGTCAAATTATTTTTATCTCGAAATTTTCAGTCAGTTTGAAATCAATATTTCTATTAAATCACTTTTTTCGTAAAACACCCTAACCCATGATTTGCCTTTTTAGACCCCGAATTTCAAAAAATCCCATCTTAGCGGAAGTTCATGCTTCAAAATGTATTTATACATAGTACAAATTTCATGTATAAAGCTTTAGCGGTTTGGATTGGCCAATGATGAATCAGACAGTCAATTAATTAGTTAATTAGGACAAACCATCATTTGTCTATATACATACAAAAGTTTATCTAAGTAAAGTTTTACTAAAAGTTTTATTTATTTAATTTTTTCGTGTCCATATGCATGTCTTAAGATAAGAAAAAATAACACCAGCATATTTTTAATACAAAACTCACGGGACTAAATCAATATTCTATGATCATCATCAACCCATTCTATCAAATTGTTCTTTACGAAGGCAGTTTGATAAGTCAATAAAATTTTGAATTTCGCTGGTAGTAATTTTAAATGCAACACTGCTCCTGTCAACTGTCATCTATTTACTGAATACTGTCAAATATTGAACAAGCTGTGTCATTTAATTGTTGTTTGACAGCCATTGCAAGAAAACAATCAACAAAAATGAAATAATTATAGTTACAACATTGCAGAAAGTAGAATCCATGAGCTACACAACATGTCCGAGTTTAGCAAAAGACGTTTTTGGGACATGTAAATTCAAGAATTGGGGATGTCAACAGGACTCCATGATCAAACAATTCGATATTTCGACCCATGATGCTTGAAATCATTGAAAAGGTCAAAAAGTCATTGAATCTCTATACTCACCGAACATTTTTTTTTATGAAAACACCATCTTGAAACCAAGTTTTGAACCAATTATTTGTAAATAATTTAAAGACTCTACACCATTTACTTCAATGGTTAAGGTTTACTGGTTTATTAATTGAATTCTGAAATAACGTCGAACGTTCAGGTCGTTCAAAAGCGATCCTTACGCCAGAAATTGCGCCCTATGGCGGTGAATTTTTGTACTTTAATTAATTTTGTATTTTTTGCACTTAAAAATGTTGCCGATTGCTGAATAAATCATTCAAATCGGTTCAGAAGCTTTGGAGATACGCTGTTACTTAACCACTACTCCTACAAGTGGGACGCAAATTCCATAGAAGATGATCAGTTTTGTATGGCAGCCCCTTTAAGAATTGAGAAAGCGGTTTGGTATATATGGAAAAAACATAGAGAATGAAAAATAAATGGGATCAGTTTTATATTTGATGTCTGGGCGCAACCTGGGAACAGTGGTAGCACGTTTTATGGAAACAATACATTTGTATGGGAGCACCATTAGGAGTTGGAGATAAGATGTAAGTTTGTTCAGAAGAAATGTTCAAAACAGAAAATTAGTGGGGGTCAGTCATAGATTCTAACCCTCTAAGAGTAATTTCTGAGCAGTTGTGTAGCATTTTGTTGAATTTCTTGGCATTTATTACCACTCGAGCTCCAAAGTTTTTAGCTCGGTCACTTTTTATCAAACTTAATAAAAATATAGGGGTCCGGGGTATCGAAACCCCATTATTAAGAATCTCTATATAACATTTAATCATGTTTACTGAAGACACAAAATATCAAATATAAATTTTAAGGCCAATGCGCTTAGAATATCCTGGGATATCGGTTGCTGTTTTGGTAAACACAGTTTCTGATGTAAGCCAGTTAAATTTCTTATTATATGGCGAATTAAGATAAATTAAATATATATATTTTTTTAATTAAATATTTATAAATAATAAATATATAATACTCAAAATTATTTGTTTATGATTTTTGTTCTGTAAGTTTTCATTATTTATGTATTTTCAAATATATTTATTAACAAAATTGTATTCTTCCAAAAAGTTGTGCATGTTCATATCATTTTAATTTAATATTAAAATACCATGTTTTTAAAATCATATTTTTTCAGAAATGATTTTATATTCGACCCACATTCACACACGTTCGCTGTTACAGTCTGTGTTGTGAAAAATTCCAAAACTCTAATCTTTTGAGCTTCTAAAATTATAATCTTTCAGAAATGGTAGAAAGATCTACATTCGATCTTCATTCACACACGTCTGCTGTTAAAATATATATAGTGAAAAATTCTAAATCTCTAATCTTTTAAGCTTAAAATCAACTCTTCTTATCTCTTTTAAATTTTGCTAAAAATTTGATAAGTCATCAAAGTTTAAGAAACCGAAATCTTTCCTGTTTCGTTGCCATTTTTAACACATTTTACAAAACAACAAAAAAAAAGCATTACACACTCCACCCATCAAAATTTTTTCTTTACACAAAAAAAATATAGAAAGAACCAGCAACAACAAAACCTGTACACACTGCCAAAAGACCACACAGACCCCCAGTGGAACTTCATATTTCCGACTTTTATGAGCGTATAATAGACAAAAGACAAACCAATTGGACTGCCCGCTGCGACCAGCAACCAGCGAACAGCAACAACAACACAAGCGACACAGCCGGAAATCCAGCAGCCGCCGCTGCACATCCGCCACAGCGACGCCATATGGACCGGTACACCCCATTTACCAGTTAAATACACGAATGTCCTTCCTAATCTCATTTTCGAGCGTTATCTGTTGTTGTTAATGTGTGAGTGTGTGAATGTGTGCGTTTTCCCTCATTTTTTCGGCAAGTTTTGCATTTTCATATTTTTGTTGTTTGTTGATTTTTGTGCAATTTTTTTTGGCAATTGTTCTTCTTTTGCCTTTCGTTCGTTGTTGCTTGGCGCTCAATTTTATTCATTTATTTTTTTGCAATTTTTCTTTTTTTGGTTATTGCATGAAAAACCTTGCATATTGTTGGGCGCTGTTTGACAACGTTCGTGTGCTATGTTGTTGTTGTTTTTGTTGCTGTTGTAGCTGTTGCGTAGCATATTTTGATGACATTGGACTGCAGCGTCGCACAGCAGGAAGTTGTTGCTGGGTGTCTGGGGTCGCTGGCTGCCTGGGTGTGAAAGGATGCGCCGCAGCAGCGCAGATAAACTGGCGAAATATGTAAAATTGCAAAAGAGTCAAAAATATTTCACACCCGCACTGACCGCAACGCTTGCAACTTGCTGCCAAAAAATTTCATACATTAAGGCGAGAAGGGAAGGGGGAATGTGTGAACGGGCGGGGAACGGGAGTGTGCGCATTATTATTATCCTTTTATGAATGCTTGGACGCGGCGCATTGTGCACTGTCGTCCTTGGCCGTGGCCCGAACAAACCGAAACCACATCACACACCGCGCCAACCCTCAACCCGAACACTGTCCGCACTGCAGGGAGTTGTTGCAGCAACAACAACACAAAACACTGACAAATAAAATGGCAAAGAAACGTCGCATACTTTTTTATGCGAATGGACTTTTTATTGTCATTATTTGGACAAAATGCCATTCTTTCGGTTTCCTTATATCCTTTTTTTGGAGTTTTAACGCAGAGCGGCGCTGACATTTCGGAAATGAAAGGGAAACAGCTCTGCAATGAAGAGGATATGAGGCACTGTGAAGGGGTTTTTTTGTTGTTGTTGATGGCATTTATTTGCACGCTGCTCCACTGGTTGCAGCCACAGTATGAGTGCGCGAATTTCCAACGCCTAAAGGCAGACTAGTAAATTTTGCCCGAAAATCGAAAGAGGCTGCAATCAAGATGTGCATTTGTGGAAATTATATTTTTTTTTATAATTTATATGGAGAACTGTCAAGCAGCAAATTAACAGCAATAATTAGGCGAAGACAAATTGGAGTTGGGTTCAGTTTATGGCAATTTTTGGGAACTTTGGTGCTTAAGAATATTTGGCTGTTCATGTAGAAAGGTTTTGTTTTTAATTCAAAAAGAGTGAAATTCAATTTGACGCTGGGTTGGTCATGTCTCCCATAAGGACGAAAGGCGATAAAGTTGTTCGAAGCAGTAGTTGGTGGTCCATGTCGAATAGGGAGATCGTATTTCCGGTGGAAGGACCAAGTTACAGAGACCCTCTGATCGCTTGTTGTGACCAACAGAAGTAGTCACACGCAAAGCAGAGGCTGGGAAACCTGGGGAAAAGTTTTGCAAAGGGTTATTATCAGTGGCGCATACAGGAGGAAGGCGTTCAAGCCCCCCAAATACAAAAATGTCTGGTGAAAAATATGGTTTCGATTCGAATTGAGCTCACACCTTCCCTCAAATGAAAATCTATGTGTGCCACTAGTTTTAAACTTTTTATAACCAGTAAAATTCCTTACAGTAAGATCCCTTAACACACACAAAACACTTGAGCTTCTCGCAATGTTAACCCTTTTGACCCCGAATTTTCACATGTGTCTCGATATTACTTTTTGCTATTTAAATAATGAAAAATTGGCCTAAGAAGTGTGTACACAACATTTGAAGTCGCCACGCCTCTTTGTTAGAGTTCTAGAGCTAGTTTACTTTTGAACAATTTTAGCTTGAAACGAGTTAAAAAAATTTAGTATAAATATTTTTTAATTACAGAAAAATTATTTAATATTTATGGAAAAATACAAAATGATCACTTTTTCATTTTATTTAAAGAAACCGGGTTTTAATCAAACGCGCCCAATTCGTAGACTTCAATTAGAACACAAACTTTTCCTGATATCACTGCAAATTACACTGCACAACACAAAAAAATAACAAGGTTCTGACAACGGATTCTGGTAGAGGGGACCAAAACAAACATACGTGTATCGGCGTTTTGAAAGTTTACATCTGAATTTGTTTTTAGGGGGGGTCAAAGTTTTCCCCGTTTTACACATTCTTATGGTGAATCGGCATACGAAAACCATGTAACCTTACATTTCAGGCTAATGATGTGTTCAGCAATTTGATGTAAAATACTACGAAGAATATTGTTTTGGAGCATTTTAACCCTGTAGCTCCTATTTTTATGGGTCAATTTGACCCTTTTTTTCTTAAATGCCAAAAATGTCCTGTAAAACAGGACTTTTTAAGAAAAAAATGTACTACGAAAATATTCGTCATAAAATTCTACTATAGGTTTATGAATGCATCAAAGCTCAGAAATTAACTTCAACGCCAGTATAAAGCTAAAATTGGTTCTAAAATGTCCTTTAAGTAGATTGTGAATAGTCCCATTGGTTAGTGATTCGTTTCATAGACAAAATTCAAAAAATGTTGTGTCGGGATTTAACGATTTTGATGTCACTTAAAAGATAAAACTTTAACTAAGAAAACCCAAACAAAATCAGTGCAAAAAAAATTAATAAGTGAGTCGGAAAGTCAGAACTTTTTTCACAAAAAAATGTGAACCCATGTTTTTTGTTTTTTATTGAGTGAAAAAAATCTTAAAAATACATGGTTAGCAAAAAGTTTCTAAAACTTTCAGAATATTTTCAGAATAAATGTGGCCATTTTCGTTTTTAATGTTATCTCAGAATTTCCAAAGCTAAGGCTTCGTCTTCACTTTTAAGCTAAAAACTAAAAATCTGCAAATTGGCAAAACTTAGGGGAAAATATCTGAATAGTATGTTTAAAAAATGCCCTGGATTTTTGTGTATTTAAAGAAGCATTCTTTCTTTGTCGTATGATGTAAACATATCCTCCGATATCTTCCGATTTTAGAAAATAACTCAATTTGAAAAGTAGTCTTAACACAAATTTTTCGACAAATATATTTCAATCATCCCTGAAAGTATGCAATTAACATGAAAAATTAGTTCTTTTTTTTTAACAGGAACAAACGCGCAGAGGATGACCCCTATTAACCCATTGCTGCCCGGTACCAGTTCCGCCCATAAGATTTTGATAAAATTAAATAAATCATACACGACCTAGAAGTGACCCAAAATGATCAGAAACAAAATTTCAGCCTTATATCTCTGCACGTTGCTGAGATATTCATTAGGTACCCATTACCCAATGGGTACCCATTACGCAGCAATAGTAACTTTTTTCTATACTTTGTGAAGTGATCAGCTAAACACGTGAACGAAAGTTGTATTTTTTACAGGTGAGTTAGGAGGCAGATTTTTGTTAAGTTTTAAGGCCACTACGTTTCGCCACATTTTCCACCTTCGAAAAATTCACGATATTTGGAGTCTGGCAACTCTAGCTAGATGCCGAAATTTTAGGATGACCTTCACTAGGTTAAGGTAGTTTCATCTTTACTCTAACTATCCCTATCAATGGTTTTGAGAGATCTCAAACATTGACTTTTTTGTGATTTAAAAAAAAAATCAATTTTCATGGGTAAAATTTTACCCATTGGGCAGCAATGGGTTCATGCGAAGCATTGCGTTGGTTCAGGAAGGATATCAAGGTTAGGAGATAGGGTATGAGTAAAGTGTTTATGGGCTCTTGCCTTGAACCCATCGAGATCATAAGTGCTGGGGAAAATATCCGCAGGGAGACCATTCCACAGCCGCGCTGTACGGGCCAGAAACGATCTTTCCCTGTTCTGTCTCTTTTTTACTGCATTGAAACCTCCCAGGGGCGTATTCAGAAAAATATTTTGGGCAGGTTTCAAAAAGTAATTCTTTAATAATCATAAAATGTCAAAAAGTGCCCATTAATTTTTATGTAGTTTTAAAGTCAACCCTTTCAACCCCCAAAACCCCTGAATCCGCCACTGAAACCTAATAATTTTTATTGCGTCCGCCCGATTTTGACACCAAGTCATTAAAAGTTTTTGGTTAATAATTGAAAAACAAGATGTGTAAAAAATCTTCATGGATACCAATGAATGGATGGATGGAAACATATTTTTTTCACTTCAAACTAAAGAAAATAGAAAAATAAGTTTTAGAAACATAATCCCACAGACTTAGAACTAAAACATGTAACATATTTTATTCCTTACCCCACTGATATCTCTGGATCCTGAAAGTGCAAAATTCAGTTCAAAAATTTAGTTAAAAGACAACTACTTTTTCTCATTCCTTACCTGACATATTTTCCTCTTTCCTTTCCTTATTTGCCATATTTTGATCCTGAAATTTAAAGAGAGATAATTTAGTTAAAAAGCGACAGTTTTCCTCTTTCTTCTTTCTGATACCCAAATCTTCAATATTGCACAACCATAAAATATAAACAAATTTTAAAATGCCTATGTCCTACAAATTTTGAAGTCCTTTCAAAAGAACTTCGGTTCAGAGAATTAAAAACTAAGTATGTCAGGTTCTATGAAAAACCTCTTAACGCCCTTTCTTCCCCTTTCCCTTTCTTCCCCTCATCTTTTGAATGATTCAAAAGAACTATAGCAGAGTGTTATCTTTAAAATCGTTTAATTAATTCCAGTTGCTGTTTAATGATTTCCCTTTCATTTTGTTATTTTCTTTGTTCTCAAAGCTGGCATTGTTTGCCCTATTAACTGCTTTCAGTAATTATAAAAAATATTGCCGCCTTTAACTACTGCAACACCACTTCTTTGGCGCAGATTCTCTGGAACTGCAATCATGTACCACGGGAGCTCGGCAGCCTATTTATTTGCTTAAGTGCCGCTGTTGACACAATATGGCCGAGTCGCTGCTTGCTGCCTTATCGTGGTTTGTGTGTGTGTTTTCTAGTCAATCGGTTGCATGTTATCGAAAAACATATCGGCTGCATCGACCAGTACATAACACAGTTCTTATCTTTGCTATGCTACAGCATTGTTGACGATCTCCTTAGTGCACTCGGTGGCTGATTTCAATAGATCACAAATCATCATTAGGCAATGATAGGGGTTTCTTCAAGTAGGTCCATCTATTAAAGACTAAATTTATATGCTTCTTCTTGTTCTAATTTATGCCTAGACTACACTTAAATAGGTTAGGTAGGCTCAAGCTCACTGAAACCCTCTTGAGCACAGAAGGATGATTCGTTGTGATATCATATTGGAAACATCAGTAAAGTTGGTCAATTACCATCAAATCGAATGACTATTTCTTACGGATGTCTAAGATATCTTAACCTTTCTAGAACCACCGCAGTCAGCTGTCACTATGAACCATTCACAATAGCCAGAGCTATCTTCTGAAATCGAATCAAACTTATTTGTACGCCCAATAAAATAATGTTTTTTTTTCGTAATTTATAAAAATATTTAAAAAAAGTCTTACCTCACTGGAATCACGGCAATCAGCTGTCATATAAAACATTTACAATAGCCAGAGCCATCTTGTGAAAACGAACAGAACTATTTTGTACTTCCAAAGAAATAATGGTTTTTTTTATTATATAAAAATTTTTGACAGATGAACCTCACTGAAACCACCACAATCAGTTGTCCCTATGAAACATTCACAATAGACAAAGCCGCCTTTTAAAACCCAAACCAATTTGTAGGGTGGCTTCTGGTATCGTTGGGTAATGTGGTATAGCACTTTTTCTCGGAAACGACAGGCATTCAGACACTAGAATTGAAATGTTGAAAAAGAAATGTTTTAAATGAAATATAGAAATTTTTAAAAATCATACTGTCTTGCCAATCCATCGAATAAATTGAAGCACATAGAAAAATAGTAGGATACCACATTACCCGCCAATTTTTTCAATGGGCTATTTATGAGTTTTTACAAACTTTCAGGAATATCTCTGAAAATTTTTATCAGACGCCTTTTCCAGTTGGTCTGTTTAAAAACCAATACATGAAATACCTTCTGGTCAAATTTGACCGGGAAATTGTAAAAAAAACACAGTAAATTCATTTATTCTTCAATATTTATTTTATCTCCTTCAAAATAATCACCATCGGATGCAATACACATATGCCAACGTTTTTTCCACTCTTCGATACACTTTTCATAGGTCGCTTTCAGTATGGCTTTCAGCTCCCTCTGGGAATTCTCTTTGATGGTTTCAATCGAATCAAAACGCTTTCCACGTAGCGGTAATTTGAGCCTAGGGAACAGGAAAAAGTCGCACGGAGCCATATCTGGCGAATACGGTGCTTGCGGAACGACATTCACGCTATTTTTGGCCAAACAATCTCAGTTTTGCGATTCACTTTTTGCAAAAAATTCAACTTTTTCGGAACAAGTCGCGCTGCAACACGTCTCATTTCCAAAATATCGTGTAAAATGGTTTGAACTGATGTTTTTGATATTTCAAGCTCTTCAGCTATCTCTCTTTGAGTCGCACGACGATTTTCAAGCACTAACGCCATCACTTTTTGATGTATTCGTCATTAATTGATGTGGATGGACGAGCGGCATGAGGCAAGTTTTCGACCTCTGTACGACCCTCTTTGAACGATTTGTGCCATTCATATGCCCGTGTTTTCGACATAGCAGACTCGCCAAAGGCTTTATGCAACATTCTCAACGTTTCGGCACAAGAAATTTCGTTGGAAAGACCAAATCTAATGCAAATTCTTTGATCAACAGATTCAGACATTGTAAAATTCGCAGAACAAACTCGAGGTAGACTTGTTTACACAGCTGTCAAAAACATACTAATGCACATATCGCGCTAAAAATTGACATGGAATGCTATAACAGTGCTACCAACCTTATGCCATCAGAAATTTGACAATATATGGTGCGCGATTCATTTAAATTGAAAATTCCCGGTAAAATTTGACCAGAAGGTATGTCATCCGTCGAATTTCATTCAATTTTTTTTTTCAAATTTGACTGTGATATAGCTGAAAACCAAATAGGTAACCACAATACTCGAAGTTACCCTACTCTTAATAAAATACCTTTTTTTTAATTAATACTAATGAGGCCATGCTGTCAAGAGTTAAGTTTAATTTAAAAAATTCTATGTTTGATTCATAATAGTTATGGATTCATCGAGTTGAAAATACTTTCAAAGTGATACCATGGATTGTTCTAATAAAAGTGAACAATATAAACTTTGATGCACTTTTTCCTGAGCAAATGGCAGCCCTGAAATTTGACAGTTTCCATTCATGACGTTCGTGTTGCCAGATCAGGAGACTTCCTCCTTGATTTAGAAGATTCTTAGCCCTTCAGGAAGATTTTCTTTAGGAAGTTCAAGAGATTTTGATGATGGTACATTTGACATCATTAGAGGCACTGAAGCCTTGAATATTGAAATCTTAAGTATTTAATTTCATTTAATTCAATGTTATACTTCAAAGTGTATAATTTATGCAATGAGTGAAGGAAGTTTACAAAAGCAAATTTCATACCGATCTCATTTTTTTTCTTGTTTGTGTTAAGTTGTTGTTAAGCTGTAGTTGAATTAATGAAAAAATATATTTAATAAATATATTTTGATTTTTTTATAAGAAGTTTAATTCGTTAGTTTAAAATTACAAAAGTTATTAAAAAAATTTTAAAGATTTTTGTAATTTTTGTGAAAATATTTCAGCTTTTTTTTAAGATTTAGAAGAAAGTAATTTGTTTCTGACAACACTTGTTCATTATTCTTTAGATTATTAAAAATCGAGCTCTGCACAAAGGAAGAACATGTTTAATTGTGAAAGGAATGGATTTTTTGAAGCAAAGATTTCCAAACGGAATCATATCCTGAAGTTCCTCTGTTCACTGGTCACCAGAAATGTGTAATTTAATTTTGTAAAATCTCTGGTCCATGCGAATAAATCACAAGTAATTTGTGAGCTCAAGGAGAAGATCCAACGCGTCATTGGTGATAGAACCACATCTTTGTTAGAACATCATCGCCAATGGAGAAAGAGTAAACGGGCATTTGATCAAAGATGCAGATGTTATTTGCAGAATATTTTTTTCATACTTCATTGAAACATGTCTACTTTAAAAATCCAGAAAAATATTACCACTCACTCAATAAATATGCGTTTAATTTTTTAATTAAATTGTACACTTTTTATATGAAACTCTTTCTCTCAAAAGCATCAATGCTGCAAAGACCGATTACCTAAGACAAGATTACATAATCATCATTGTTCCAATTAGGTTCAATCATCAGATGTGTTGTTTCAATAATGGTTGTTTCTTCTGTCAGTCGACTCTGGCTGGCCGAATCGTTAACAGATCTCATTCGTTTTCAATTGGTGTCACATGTCAAACACTTTGTTGCATTCCACGAAACATAATTTATCAAAAAATGTCATGTAATGCCACTCGAAAGCTAAGGTGCAATGTGGTCTATGTGTGCTGTACCGATCGATATTTACAATTTTTATGTTGTTGTTGTATGCCAACCGATAAAGATTTACAATCCATGTGTACACACATTTTTTTGTGTTATTTATGAAGCTTTGTGCTTTGGGCTTGTAATGACTTTTTCTTTCGTTCAACTGCAATAATATTGATAAGAGGCAACAACAAATATAGCAACAACAATAATAAACAAAAATGTGCATTATGATGATTTGTTGTTGCGCTGTGCATTGTTTGAAAAAGGTGCGAGATGCGAGTGCCAGACTGCGCACATAGTTTATTGGACAACAACAACAATAATAAGAACCAGTGGCGCACACAGGGAGGTTAGCGGGTTCAACTGCCTCGCCCCCATATACAAAAATTGATGGTACAAAATATGCTTTGAAATGGTATTCGGCTCAAAAGTTGTAAGCGACCCCCCGCCCCCTTGTCGCCAATTCATAAATAAATCCTGTATGTGCCACTGATAAGAACAATAACAACAACAACACATAATTAATCAGCCATGGCGCAATCGAAATCGGCGCACTTAATGCTCATGTCAACAACAACACTTCACATTGGTGGCGCTACTCCAACAACAACAAAATAGTATCTACAACTTCCAGCGGTCAGTGGCCATAGGCGTGGCGACCATAGGTGAGCGTCGCCATTACCAGTGTGTGTGTGTGTGTGTGTGTGTTCGACTAATAGTCAGTTAGGTGCCAATTGGTGGCGAGTCGGTCGACCTGCTTGGCCGGCAAAGCGCTACACGCACCGTTTCCATTTGTTTGCCAGATAACAGCAACGCAAACAACAACAACAACATCTTCACTGCAGTGCGTATAATCAAACAAACAGCCAAACAAACAAACAGATAAACAAATGAAACGAACGTTCTTCATCCATCAAATCGATATTTTGTGGCTCAGCAACGACGATTTCTGGGCCACAGCCGCAGTCGGACGCGCCGCTGATAATATCTTCATTTGTTGTTGCTTCAATGGTGCCGGCTGCTCGGTTGAGCCACTTTTCCTTCAATTTTGTTTTCTCATACAAAGTTATAGAATTTTTTGTTGATTGCCATTGAAACTGAGCCTCGTTTTGCTTTGCTTTGCTCTGCTCATAGTTGGTGTTATTGTTGTTGTTACTGACGCATCTATATTATTGTGATTAGTCCAATTTTTTTCATCTTCTTCTCGCCACTGTTTATTTGTGCGTTTTCGAGCTGTTTTTGTATGTTAATAAATTTGCTGCCGCTTGGTTGCGTTTTGTTTGCGCTGCCAACTCAGCCAAGTGATATCACAAATTGTGGCAAGATGTGTGCGTGCGTGTGTGTGTGTGTGTGTGTGTGTGTAGGCCACACATATGCAAATATTAGCCGAAACACACATCATTGGCTTCAATTTACCGAAGCAGTTTTCATCATTTGAATTTTTCGATTGGCCATAAATCAAAAAGTTCACTGCATCACCAATTTCCTCCAGTAACGAAAACTGTCAAACACAGTGAGGTCAACTTGTTTTGTGTTTGGGAAATGAAATGAAAATGAAAAAAAATTTTACTGAAATTTGTTGAGCTTCATTTTTAGACATAGTTTCAATAAACCAAATGAATTTTTAAGTTTAGTGGAACAGTAAATTTTTGATAAGTTTTTATCTAAACAAATAAAACTCTTCAACACTTCTAGTATACACATGAATGTATGTAATGTGTATGAATATACATATGTTTGTGTTTATGTAGGTATAATATAGGTATATGTATAGGAATAATATATAGATACTTACAATATATATTTTCTACCCTTTAAAGTTATTCCCCTCAGTTATAGTACAGTGACAAAAAAACACTTTTGTTGACACCCATACAAAAGATGATATAGATGCGAAACTAGAGGTGATTTATAGGAACATGCCATACTAATTTCCTTATTTTCTATTCCAATGTACTTTTAAATGGATCTTAAAATCTTAAAGACAAACATATTTCAAGCAATTTTTTTTTAAATGTGTGGTTGTGCAATGATGAAGATGTGGGTATAAAATAAAAGAGGACAACCGTCGCCTTTTGACAAAATTTTCTAATTGAAACTTTCAGAACAAAAATATGTCAGTAAGGTCCTTTCAAATATGCATCCTTCGATAACCTCGAAGTGTTTTAGCAAACTCTTTTGAAAAGATATATGTTTTTGGATCTTCAAGATTTTATACTTCTCTATTGGTTTAGGGTTGAAAAAATAAGTTACTATCCGTAAATAAGAAATTGGAATATTGGAATGGAATTAAATTTTTGTATTTTATTACTACGTGGGGGGTCCGATAAGTACTTAGTCTACAAAAGAAAAACGAAAGTTTTGGAAAAGTGGCAATTTATTTCTCAACGTAGTCTCCTTTCAACTCGATACACTTGACCCAGCGATGCTCCAACTTCTTTAACCCGCCTGAAAAATACGTTTTCTGGAGGCCTCCGTGGCGGCGATAACCTCCTCATTCGACTCAAATTTCTGCCCGGCGAGTGACTTTTTCAAGTTTGGACACAAAAAGAAGTCACACGGGGCCAAATCTGGAGAATACGGTGGATGGGGCAGCTGTTCGTAGCCTAATGCGACCAATTTGGCGAATCACCGACCGATATTGCTCTTTTTCCATTTTTCTAAAATCCGCGGACACGTTCGTTTCCACACGCGGTCAAATCAAAACTACAAACCCAATATGACTGAAATAGCTGACAGTAGCCGCCTACGAGGATGTACTACACGATAGTAAATTTCTCTTATGATAGTGGCACCATCGGGCGGACTGCCCACGTAAGTAACATATTTTTGTTCTAAAAGTTCCATACAGATAGTTTAGTAAAAAGCGACAACTTTTCTCCTTCATTTCATGCCCATATTGTAATCATTGCAAAATATTAAAGAAAAATCTTTGAAATGTGTACAGTGGGTGGTCAAGCAATTAGCACGTTTACGAAAAATCTAACTCACTGTATATCCCTAAAATTTTAAAGTCCTTTTAAACTGACAACGGATCAGACAATGAAAACATAAGTATACCAAGTTACTGAGAATGACCTAACCGATCGATTTAAACCTTTGGAGCTAAAATAAAATCGGCCACGTCCACTTGCCGCGCCCACTTAACTAACAAAACAAAGCTACACTATATGTTTGTAAATAAATGTTGATGTAAAATGATTCTGTGTTTCATAGGGCTAAACATAGGTTATATGAGATTGACCATGCCCACCTGATACGTTTTCCCGCCACGCCCACTACAATGACAAATCAGCCATGGTATATTTGTCATAGCAATATGGGTATCAAACGATTCAGCGTGTCATTGCGGCAAACATAGGCTATAATATAATCGACCACGCCCTCTTTCCGTGCCCACTAAACTAACAAAAAAAAAATTATGTTGAGTTACTGAGCTTGTAATGTTGCGAGATTACATTAATACCATAGTGGTCGATTATATTATAGCCTATGTTTGCCGCAATGACACGCTGAATCGTTTGATACCCATATTGCCTTACAAAAGCTTTCCATAGATGAGTTTTGTTACCATAGTGGGCGTAATAAGGGGGTTTTTAACCCTTTTGACGGTCTTCCCCCGCCCAAAAAGCAAATTGCCCAGCACCATCGTCTTCAGCACCCTCGAAAACGGGGGGGGGGGGGGGGAAGTAGTCTCGTCGTGTCCAAGAAGACTACCATGTTCTTCCGACTGACACACTCCACTAATGGTGAAAACATCTCAAATTAGAAATAATTAGGCAAGCGATTTTCGTGTTGTTGATCAAAATCGAACACGGTCAATAAAGGGTTAAAAGAAAGGTGAATTATCGAATTGAATTTTTGGGTCCGTTGAGATCAGACTTTCAGAAAGAACTCAAAATCAGAAATAGCTGAACGCATATTTTTAAGTGTTTGGAAATTAACATCAGACCAGGTAAACAAATTTGTTAGAAATGTATGTGAAAAAAATATATCATAGTTTAACAATAGATGGTATTTTAAAATTAGTAAAGATTATTTTAATGAATCATAAAATTCTAGTACGATATATGACTTCTGCTTTCTGAGGTGTTGATATGTTAGGGACATGGGTATCAACAACAAAAATAGAAGAGCACTTGCATTTTTAAACCATATTTTTTTAATAGAACAAACTTTTTTTTTTTAATATTTGATACTTTTATATGCAAATTAAAATAGAAAAATGTTATTTAATTTAATTTTAAAATTTGTAATTTACTTGGAATCTCTTGGAATTCTTGTTGAAAAAATTAGAAAATTTTAGATTCAAATGAAAATAAAAATACGTTTTTAAAAAATTTGGGTTTTTGTAGATTTTTTTGGGTTTTTGTTGATTTCAAATCACATCTCTTTTTAAAAAAGTTAGATAGCTTAAGAGGCTTTAGTCTCGTAATCGGGCTGTCGTGCCAGTCAAGAAGAAGAAGATAGCTTAAGATTCAAATGTAAATAAAAAGCCTAATAACAACTAAACTACTGTTTTCTTAAAATTGATTTTCAGATTTTAAATGACATCTCTTGTCGAAAAAATTGGATAACTTTAGATTTAAATACAAATTAAAAAACTTAATAACAACTAAAATATTATTTTCTTTGAAAATTCGTGTTTTTTAGATTTAAGAATATTTCAATATTTTTCAAATAAAAGCAAAAATAAACTTAACAATAAATAATATATTATGTTCTTTAAAAATTGAGATTTAGAGTTTCAAATACAACTAAAAATCTTAATTATAACTAAAATACTAATTTCTTTAAAAATTGGGGTTTTAAAATTACTTCTCTTGTTGGAAAAATTAGACAATTTTAGACTCAAATAAAAATAAGAAACTTAATAATAACTAAATACATATTTCTTTGAAACCTTCGTTTTTATGTAGATTTTAAATTAATATATATATAATTATATCTTGTTGAAAAAATAATAACTATTAATAACTAATGTATGATGTTCTTTAAAAATTGGGTCTTGTTAGATCGAAAATGGCATCTCTTGTTGAAAAAATTAGATAATTTTAGATTCAAGTTTTTTTTTTTAATTTAGTTTTTGTGTTAGATTTTAAATGATATCTCTTGTTGAAAAATTGGATAATTTGAGTTTCATATAAAAATAGAAAAACATTATTAGTAACTAACATATAATTTTATTTAAAAACTGCGTTTTTATAAAAAAATTTGTATTTACAAATTTCGGTTTTTTGTAGATTTAAATTTAAAAATATTATAATTAAAGTTTCAAATACAAATAGAAAATTTGAAAATATTTAAAATAAAAAATAAAATAAAAATAAAACAAAATAAAAAGTTGTCTCTAAAATTTACCTTTTGATGTAGATTTAAAATTACTTTTTCTTGAAAAATTGTATACTTTGAGTTTCAAATAAAAATACAAAAATTTAAAAATAACTAAAATATTTATTTCTCTAAAAAATTGCGTTTTCATGCAGATTTCAAATGACATTTCGCACTAAAAGGCTCTTTGAAACAAATCGCGAATACCCATAATACTTCAGCAACAAAAACTGAATACGTACCACACATATTTTGGGCAAAGAAAACCAACATTTTTCGGTAGTGTTTCCATGCTACGAATTTTCCAAGCAGAAACTCCGCTTCGAGCTTCATTCAAATGGGAACGAGCCGTTACGTCTCCGTTGCGGTGCACAATTCTGGGAAAAACATGCGGTTTGCTCCACTGTTTGCAGCCCACATCGAACATGTTCGTGGTGCGAGCGCACATGTTGCATGTTGCCATCCACAAAACGGCGGCCTGCAACGAACAGGTTGCAAAGGCCAAGCGGCATTTTGCTGTCTGCATTTTGGTGGTGAAATGTTGGCTCGGCGACGCAAGAATCTTTTGTTGTTGCTAAACAGGCGTTGAGGACAGTTGTGCGTGCGGATAAATTCGAATTTGAAGAAATAACGCTGCATTGTGTATCGGGCGCAGTTGACACAACAAAAAAAAACGGAATAAATTCTGTTCGGTGAAAGAAAACAAAATTGTTTATTAAAAAAATTGGTGCAGTTTTGAGTGTAAAATTGTGCACAACTCAATTAATGTGAAAATTTAGTGCTGAGATTTTGGGTGGAAAACAAAATTTAGTATTTGCAGAAGAAAAGTGTTTTCTGGCCAATTTTCGCCAATAAAAGAACAACGAAAAGTGAATCGCCGAATAACAAAAAAAAAACAAATCGGTGCGTTTAGCGACAGGCGAATGCTGCGCTTTGTGCAAACGTTGAAAAGTCGTTAAAGCCGGCGAACGAATTGTCAACGAATTAATTTCGTTTTGGCGGTGCAATTTGCGGCCAGAAAATCGAAGAAGAAAATCGCTAACCCAATCGAAGTGTGTGCCGCCTCCCTCGTTGCTGTCGTCATCGTTGTTGTTGTTGTTGTTGAGTGTTACTAAGGTTGTTGGCACCGTGTGGCGCTCGAGCGTCAATTGAAACACTTCAAGTGGCGCCAAGTGTGCATTTCCAATTTGCCACAAAGCGCAACGGCAAACAGCGATTTCGCGTTTCCGGGTTCGGGAGGATTTTAAAGGATTAACGCGCCGCCGCCCTCGACGCGCGCGGAGTCGAAGTGTGACGTTGAATGTGAAGCGCGAGAATCCAAAGTGGGGATAAGTGCAATTTATTCAAGTCGACAATTGATGTGCCACAAGTTTGGCGAAGCGTGGAATTTGAAATTTAACGGCAATTCGAAGGGTAGCGGAAATCCGCCTAACGGAAGTGTGTGTGTGTGGGTGCGGTTTTATGCGCAAATTAGCGTCAACACCCACACTTGTTGTAATTACATAGTGGCGTCGAAAAAAATTACCCTCTGAGATTTTAGTGTTTTGGTGTTGAAGCGGAAGTGGTCGTTTTGTGTACTTGACCGGAAGTGGCTGCGGTGATATGCAAATTTTTCAAACGCAGTCGTCGACTTTAGGCTCAAAAAACCGGAAGTGACAACTAATTAACAACAAATAACCCAAACCCCAATTTTGTTTAAAATTAGTCAAGCGGAAGTGTTTGTGTGAAACCGGAAACCGACGCCATATTTGTTGAGAGATTTATGCCATAAAATATGCATTCAATTAAATCCTTGAAAATTTAAAATCAATTCAGTGTCGTTGGCATTTGTTGACAGAGTCAAATAGAACCACCTCCCCCTCCGCCCCCCCACAGGAGCAACGCTCAGTCGCAGCCGTCACAGCATGGAGGACGAACTGCGCTGTCCCACGTGCAAGCAGCTCTTTGCCAATCCGGTGCTGTTGCCCTGCTTTCACGCGCTCTGCCTGGGCTGTGCGCTCGACATACAGACCGCCTACACGCCGGGCGTTGCGCTGGCCGCCGTCACCGCTGGCGGCAGCATTGCGGCCGTCACCAACGGCTGCCCCATACACGCCGCCCACCCGCTGCACCCCAACAGCTCGTCGACGCACAGTCACTCGCACAGTGGCGTTGGCGCCACGTCCTCGACACGCCACTCGTCGAACAGCTCGGCGGCCAGCACCGCCAGCTCGGCCACGGGCAGCGAGAGCGTCACCTCCGATCAGGATCAGGCGGACAAGGTGAGCATTCTCAGTGAGGCCGATTCGGGCGTCGTTTGCTGCTCGAACACATCGCGGCCGGTGTCGTACGCCGGCACCGCGCAATTGCAGGGCCTGCTGCAGGGCGCCGCAGCCGCTCCGCCCGGCGCCGCCTTCTGCCTGACCTGTCCGCTGTGCCGCAAGCTGGTCTTCTTCGACGAGGGCGGCGTGCGCAATTTGCCGCCGTATCGCGCCATGGAATCGATTGTCGATCGCTTTTGCGCTCGCGAGGCGCTGCGCTGTCAGATGTGCGAGACCGATCCGAAGGTGGCGTCGCTCATATGCGAACAGTGCGAGATACGCTACTGCGATGCCTGTCGCGAACTGTGCCATCCGGCACGCGGCCCACTCGCCAAACATAATCTCGTCAAGCCGCGCAATTCGGCCTCGCAGCGCGAGTCCGTTTGTGGCGAACACACCGACACACTGTCGCTCTACTGTCTCAATTGCAAGGTGCCCGCCTGCGGACAATGCATGGGCGAGCAGCGACACCAGGGACACGAGGTGCAGCCAATAGGCGCCACCTGCAAGGCACAAAAGGTAAGCAATGCCGGATTTTCGCTTTTATTTCTTGTTTACTATTCGACTAAGCCGAGAGGTGGTAAGAGTGTGGGGTCCAAGAAGATTAATTGCTTTGTCTACTGTCGCAAACTTTAATTAAGAAATGCGCTTTAAGCATTGCGCTCATGAAATCGAATATCCTTGCAACAACGAAACTCGACTCTAATGAAACTGCGTCAATCTACACGTTTATCAGCTAACTTTGCTCAGATTCACACCCTCCGAAGTTTACCTGGAAACATTTTTGCCGCTCGACTTCCACTTCCAACTTGACCGTCAACTTTAGTAAAATAACGTATAAATCTTTATTTATATTTATTTACTTGCAAAAGCAAAGCAATCGCCTGTCGAGAGGAAACGAATCCTGTTGAGAACAGGGTGGCGCATGGTTTGAAAGCGAAATGCTGAAAGTAATGGAATGAAAGACTATCTTAGAAGATGTTGAAGTGTGAAGATTAGATAAATGTTGCAAAAACGGGGGAACAGTAAAGAAAGATTAGAATACGAGAAGATAGAATGGAGAGAAAAGTAAAGGGAAGAATAAGAAACGAATGAAAAAATAAAGCTTAAGGAGAGGAAAGGAAACAGATGCAAAGAATGGGGAATGACTTGACAGGAAAGACAGGAAAGGATAGAAATAGAAAGAAAAGGACGAAAAAAGAAAGGAAGGTGATAGCACACAAAAGGACAGAGACGTAAGAATAGGAAATGTCAGGACAGGAAACGGTAGAAATATAAACAAAAGGATGGAAAAAAGGAAAGTGAAAGGAGACGAAAGGAAAGAGGCGTAATGATTGGAAATGACAGCACAGGAAAGGATAGAAAACGAACGGAAAATAAAAGGAGACGAAGGGAATGAGACGATAAGAAGAGACATGACAGGAAAGGTCAGAAAAGGAAGGGAGAGCATAGAATAAAAGGGAAAGGATAGAAAAAGAAGAAAAGGGATAGAAAAAGAAGAGAATCAATAGAAAAAGAAGAAAAATCATAGAATAGGATAAGGTATGATAGTAACGGATAGGATAGATATCATAGAAAAAGAACAAAAAGTATAGAAAAAGAAAGGATAAGTGACGAAAAGAAACAAACGAAAATAACAGGAAATGACAGGACAGGAAAGGATAGAAATAGAAACAAAAGGATGAAAAAAAGGAAAGTGAAAGGAGACAAAAGGAAAGGATAAAAATAGAAACAAAAGGATGAAAATAGAAAGGAAAGTGAAAGGAGACGAAGGGAAAGAGACGAAAAGAACAAGAAATGATATGGCTGGAAAAAAAGAAAAGGAAAAGAGAAGATAGAAAAAAAGGAAAGGTTAGAAAAAGAAGGAAGGGATAGAAAAAGAAGAGAAACAATAGAAAATGAAGAAAAAGGATAGAATAGTATAAATAGGATAAGGTAGGATAGTAAGAGATAGGATAGCATATCATTGAAAAAGAAGAGAAAGGATAGAAAATTAATAGATAGGAGATGAAAGGAAACAGACGAGAAAAATAGGAAATGACAGGACAGAAAGGATGGAAAATGAAGGGAAAATGAAAGGAGACGTAAGGAAAGAAACAAAAAAATAAGGACTGACAGGACAGGGATGATTAAAAGGGATAGCGTATAGAAAAAAGGGAAATGATAGAAATAGAGGAGAAACATTAGAAAAATAAGAGCAATGAAAGGATATGATAGCTGGCCTCGCTGGTTTCTCATACTAGAGGCCCTCTTGACAGGCAATGGCAAAGCCTTCAAGTGTGAAAGAAACACTTCCAATCGCCGCTAGGATTCGGCGTTGAACTGTGGGTCGCCCCCGCCCTTTCCCCATACGATTGAAATGTGTGCTGTAACATATTTTGGGAAAAACACACTTCAAAACGGGTGAAATATGAGGTATCACTCTTCTCTTCTTCCCTATCCCCATGGATATAGTACAATGGTCCAAAATGGACTGGCTTGTAGCCTTGCTGCCCACCCTCACATCACATAACATCACAAGGGATACAATAGCACATTTGACACAATTCATGAGTTTTTTCGGTCCTTGGATGTTCTTTGTGAATGTTGTAAATTTGGTTGGTTGATTCCAGTGGCGATGTACCGACATCTTATTAGCAGGTAAGCACCGTTTTGTTACCACTAATCCCGGTATATATATATATATGTATATACTGGTGTATCATCTTTTGGACTATATTGCCTTCCTGCCCACCCTCACATCACATCACAAGGGATAGGATAGGTTACTTAGGATACATTACGATACGATAAGTTAGGATAGGTAAGAATAGGATTGGATTGGATAAGTTAGCAAACCCTAGAATAGAATAGGATAGGATAGAAAAGGATAGGACAGTATAGGGAGAAAAGGGAAAGTAGAGAAAACAAAAACACGGTTAATTAGAGTGTGAAGTACCTTCGTATTTCTATGACGATGACCCGTTGATTTTCAAGGCCTCTGGGACTCTGAATATGTGCGACTTCTTCATACAATGCTTGCACTGACTATTTGGAAAATGTGGCCGAGTAATTCCACGAAAAGAAGGCAAGCATTCAAAGTGCATTTAGTCTTTTTTTCTAAGGAAAATAAATCAAATAGTGTCTTAGGTGGAATTAATTACAATCGTTAGAATTTCAATTGAAATTAAGTTGAAAGTCGACAGTCGCCTAGTAACTACGGTAAAATAAGTCCTACTTTTATGAAATTTCCATTGAATTTCATATCCTCAGTATGCCTTAAAAAATATGAGAGAAGTATGAGTGTCGTTGAGAGATTTAGACTTTTCATTAACTAAGAATTCAGTTTCAGGTTCGTTTATTATGTTCGTCAGGAATGTTGGGGTGTTGGTATACACTATTATTGTCACATCCGTTTAGAGTAATCAAAAATCTTGTGGAGTGAAGTTGTTATTCGCTGTGCTTGTGGGGTTTTCGTCTTAAACTTGAACCCAGGAAGCTAAATGAACGGAACTTATGAGAAACCGAACTATATAATTGAAATTATTGTATTGTTTCTTCCTGGTTTAAAGGTAGCTGTAGGACTTAGAGTATAAGCCATGTTTTTTCTGGTAGAGAGGCACGGCTAGTTTGTTTGGCAGATGCTCTAGTTGGCTCTGTTGAGCTAAAAGGTTTCATCTGTCAATATTCATGCAGAGAGTAGGTATGAAAAGGAAAGTTTTCGGAAGTTTGGAATTGAAAATTTTAGTTTTAATTTAATATTTTCTTGTCCATCTTTAATGGAATCTCACCTTGATCCAAGTTTTATTCCCATTTATTTTATACTCTAAGACGTCTAACTCTCATCAGCATCCTGTATCGAATGCTTCCCCAATTTAAAAACAAAACAACTAAAAACCGAAAGGAATAGAACAAAACTCCAGCAGGAAAAGTAAACAAAATGGAATACACACATAAATTTCCACACCGCTCATAACGATAAGGAATTTGTTGCCGTAACGCAACGCAACAAAACGATCGACCAAAGCAAGCCGGGAACGAATGAAAGAAAGAAAGAAATTCACAAGTTTTAGTTAACGCCACAAACAAGAAAAAAAATTCACACAAACAAGCACAGCCAACAAAAACAACAACAACAACATACAACACCAGCAGGGACCAACATCCTGTCGTAGCAGCACCTTGGCCGAAAATTAACACCCAGCCGAAGCCGCCCAGACGCGGCAAAGCCGAGCGGCAGCAAGCAAAGCCACAATCTGCACTTCCTGCTGCCGGTCGAAACACACTTCGCGCCAGCCTTTTTGCGCCGCCAAAGACGTCTGGCAATTGCGCCTTCATCTGGCCGCACCGTGACAGTCATTTCCGTCTGCTCAGCAAAAGAAAATTTTAATCGAGCCTCGCCCGCTGTGGGACAGCGACGGACTGCAGCGGTCGCATCACGAAGTAGCTTGTTGCGGAATTTATTGCTTTGGAGCTGTCATTCTTGACTCCGAACACATTTGTCATGTGGGTGGGTGCGTTTCAAATGGGTTGGCCGACGCATCTTTTGTTAGCGAAAGCGTTGGATGGGAAGATGGGGGGGGCGGGGGGTGAAGGTTGTGTGTAGGCGCGCACACAAAAGGAGTGAGCGACCGTTTTGTCGATAACTTTGCTTTGGCGGTAATTATTTGTTTTTGCAACGTTGGCTCACATTGAAAAGTGTCTTTCTTCAATTCTTCTATTTATTTGTTTTCTTGCTTTATTGGCAACAAACACATAGACACACATTCGCTTGGCAGCACTTCAATTGTTTAGCCGGGTCCATTATTTGCGGTCTTTTCTTAGAGAATTTGCTTTATTTAGCGCCGCTCAACTCAACTAAGTGGCAATTTATGTTGTTCTCGCTTTGTGTGCTCGAATTTCTATTGATCCCTTTTGGCTGCAAACTATGACTATTTGAACATGCCAAATGGCTTTCCAGCTTGTTTGCATTGGACAATGTACACTGTGCAACTGCGTGTGTGTGCTGCTTGTGCGAAAACTTCGATACTCATTCTTGGCCATTAAAACGATGGCTTGATTTACTGCAGAAGGATTTTGGGGTCTGAGTGAACGGGTTGCCGACTTGTTGTTATCATTCAGAATTTATTGCCCATAAGTTGTGGTCCAAAATATGGCAATTCAAATATTGAAGCTAAATATTTCCTGTGTGTATTTAGCAAATGTGCAGAGAGATGTATGAAATATGCTTTGTGAACTTGAGAAATGTTGAAATAATTTTAATACACTTCATAAGTTTTACTAGTCCTTGCATGTTCTTTGTGAATGCTGTAAACTTGGTTGGTTGATTTCAGTGGCCATGCACCGACATCCAATTAGCACGTAGGCGTCGTACCACTATTCTCGGTAGATGCTATAAGGTATAATTTTCTTGACTATATAAATCCAGTCCGAGAGCTTACAAAGCACTTTGCTATTGCCTCGAATTCCTAAAATTTTTTCTTGCCAAGCACTTACCATCTCTTTCTTGATAGAACCGAACAGGCGTAGAGAAAGTGATGAACGGTCTTCGTCTTGTTCGGGTTCTCACAGCTGTGGCAGCTGATATTAAAGGGGATTCAAATTTTGCCGCGTGGGGTTCCCCTTCAATACCAACTGCTTTAAACTTAGTAGCGAGAGGTTTATCAACAGTTTCAGCATCACCATACACCCTGTGTATGCTTTGTTAACTTTAAAAATATTAGAATAATCTTTAGATTCTTGAGTTTCGAGGGGCTATCTAATAACTCTATGTATTACCCAAATTTATTATAGACAGACTGCTTAAAAGATTATATAGATGTGATGCTAATTTCTATTATAATCTCTTAGTTTTTAGGATTTAAGATAAAATGTAAGGAGTAAGATATGTAAAATAAATAAGTAAGGGATCATCGTTTTGATGATTCGTAATCGCAAAGCACAAACATTACAATGATTCGTTGAAATAGTTGAAAATTCGTGTTTTATGGTTATTTATTTCTATTCAGTTCAGCTGTTAAAGTCTCTGGAAGTGAGTATTATAGCTTTAATGAAGAAAGTCTAGAAGAGGTCAGGTATGCGTACTTTGTAACAATCAGGTTGTGATGTCTTCCCGACTTATGCATTTCAAGTTTTTCATATAAATATTTTTTTAATACTTTTTCCATGTCATTCTTTCTTTTTGGATCTAATTGACGTCAATGTTTTTTCACGGTTTCTACGAAAATACCACTTGATCGTTTTACGTCAATATGGATCTAATTATGTCTCCAATCTTGTTGGTAAGCTGTTTGAAAAGAACATTGGAATTTACTAAGGTCTAATTTTTTACTGACTTTGATTGATCCACTTCCAAAAATTAAAAGAAATGTGAAAACTTGCTTTCTTTTATGGTCTAATTGGCTTCAAAGTTCCCTCTTTGGGACTAAGAAACTACAATTTGTTCGTTAAATGTTTTTATAGATCTAATGATGATTCTTGAGCTCATATAGTAGGTTAGATTAGGTCAAAGAAGGCATGCACTCGAACACCTAATTGCGTTCATTGTGAATCCCTTCATTCATGAATCCGGTGTCCTTTCCTGTCTACTGGGATCTATGTAGATCCAGACGGGTATTTTTGGGAACCATTTTGTCTTTGCAAGTAAATTGTGTAGATCAGTAATCTGTGTCCCAGCGGACACCGCTGGAACCGTAGTTCCTGTAGTGATGGATATAAGCTTAACAAGTGCTCGATTGATTCGACTGCATCCTCGTCTCCGCAACTTCTGCATAGATCGAGAACACTAGTAGAATTCAATAAGATTTTAATTTCTATGGATTAGTCTTGATTTATCCAGCCCCAAAGTTAAAAACTGTGTAAATTTACAGTCTATTTGTTTCTAATTGACTTCAATGTTCCCTCTATCTCTCTCTCTAATTGACTTCAATATTCCCTCTTTGGAACCATGAAACTACAACTTATTCGTTATATGTTTTTATAGATCTAGTTATGATTCCAATGCTCGTATAGTGAGTGCACTTTCAGAATTCAGTAAGATTTCAGTTCCTTTTCATGTTTTCTCCACGACTTAAGTTACAAAATATTTAAATTGACTGCCTTTTCGAATCTAATGGACTTCAATGTTCCTTCTCGGGTACTAGGAAACTAGAATTTATTCGTTATATATTTTTATGGATCTAGTTATGACTGTAATTCTGTCATTCTGAGAACATTTTCAGGATTCAACAAGATCTCAGTTCCTATGTATTAGTCTGGACTTCACGACCTCAAGGTTAAAAAACCTTCATAAATAATCCTCTTAAAACTAGAACAACCGAAAGTTATCCTCATTCTAACAAAGACTACACATTATATCGCCTGATATCTCGAAAAGTACACATCGGATTTGGCTAATTGTAACTGTAGAACCCTAATTGTTGAACTAATTGTAAAACCCCATAAAAAATGAAAGTCTTCTTAGTAAAAGCTGATAGAAATACTTAAGAAAATACAGACATTTAAATATGAAAAAACGTCAAAATTACCGCAATGGTCTTTCTAGTGTTAATTGTTGGTATTGTCATGTATGTTCAAGTCGTTTTACTAGATTTAGCTTTGATTTTATAACGAAAGAACATACAACACTTTTTGCAATTTCATTTTTCATATTTAAATCAAATATAAAATTAGAATGCTTCATTTTTGTTCTTTAGGTCATAGATGTTAGAGAACTAAGAGCAATGAAATCAGAGACCTAAATTACAGATTCCATTAAAAAGATTTCCTTAGTTTAGTTTTTAATGTGTTAAACCACAAATCAAAGAGTCAAAGTTTCGTATCGAAGCTCGGGCAACATAACCTCAACTTTTTTTTTGGATGATGTCCTTTTACTACTCAGGCAATGACAATTTCATAGTAAAATAAATGCTTAAAAAATAAAATAAAAAAATTAATCCAATCTGCAAATTTAATTCAGCTTTCCTTGCCTCGACCATCTTTCCACTCTACCTTCCCTCCTGGACGTTTTCCGATCATTCTTCTCACCTAGGACCTTACGATAGTAAACTTGCAAATTAATAAAATTTTACTTAAAATCTGTCTTCATTTCTGTATAAAAAGTCATGCAAATTCTTGATTGTTGCGGTCTAATTTGAATGTATAATATTCTATGTCTTTGAATAGCATCTTCTTACATTTTCATAGAAAATTTCCTGAAGTATGAAATTAAAAACAAATGAAAACTTTGCCTTGGAAAAGAATTCCTTTATAAAATTCCTTATGAATTTCCGTGTAAATGTCAAAATATGCAAAAAGTATACAGTTTTGCAACATTTCAAAGATTTCAAGATTAAACTTATAAATTTATTATAAATTGAACATGTCAAACTTTAAACTCAAAACTTAAGTTAAAGAATCCTTTGCTACTTTGAATTTTTCCAATCATTTCACTTTCAATTTCCACAAGGAAAAACAAAAAACAAACGAAAATATGTAAATTAACAACCAGTCAAGGCTGCAAAGAAAAAATGCATAGAATTCTACAAATGAAAAGGAAACTGTCATTTCAAGTCGGCAGACAACAGCACAAAGCGTATGACATATGACAAATTGCAAAGCAATAAAGGTAAATGTCACTGACAAAAGTAGGTGCAAACAAATTGTTGTTGATTATTGTTGAGCAAACGGAAGACTATGAAAATGTTCAGAAAAATGCGAAAATATTTCTCAAGTTAAAAGTGACAGTTTAACATGCACCAAGCAGACTGAGGCCGGTAGAAACTGACAGTTGACACTTTTAACAATTTTTGTTGTAGATTTCAAAGAAGTAAAAATTCAGCAGAACAGTGCTATGCAAAATAAAATTAAAAATAGATACATAAAAAATATTTAAACAGAATGAAGGTTAGTTGAGAGTTTATAAAAATTAAAACAGTAGTTAAAGTGACTGAAAAAGACCACAAATTGTTTGCGCAGTTAAAGCGAAAACACTGTTTACTCGTTGCTGAGTTAAAGTTCAGTTCAGTGGTTGATGGTCATTTGATGTTTTGGTGTGATTTCTGACACTTTCTGGTGGCTGGTTCAGGTAGTTCCAGCATTGTTTGCTGATGTGTCCTTTTGCAGGTAGCGCTGGTCGAAAATGTGACACTTGTTTGCATTTCCAGGCAACGCATTAAATTTTATGAGATTTTCTAGTTTGACATTTGCACATTTTTAAATCTTCTTTGTCTTATAGGCAGTGGCACAAATACAAACAAATATGCAGGTATTTTGAGTTTTTTTGATTTGAGAATGAAATCGTTGCTAAAAAAATTATGTTAGGAAAATGTATCAAATGTACGCGAACTGACTTGAAGAAACAAAATTAAAAAATAAAAAAATTTAAATTTAATTTTTTTTAATTTACGACTGGAAGTCACACATTCCTGTTGATCCATTTTATTTTATCAAACAATTTTTGGGGTTAAAATAATTTTGTATCGCCTCTCTTCCCTTCTTGTTTATTTCTTGTTCATTAAGAAAAGTATTTCAATTATGATTCCAATGTTCATATAGTCTGATTCACTTTCAGAATTCTGTAAGATTTCAGTTCCTATTCATTAAGTCTTGTTTTCTCCACGACTTAAGTTAAAAAATGTTTAAATTGACTGTCCTTTCGAATATAAATATTAAAATATGTTAAACAAAAATTAAATAAAAATTAAAAAAAAATAAGTATTAATCAGTTGTTACCTCTTGAAGGTTGTAGACAATGTTTGCTAATTAAATTCACTAAATAAAAAATTAAATTATATTAAAAAATTAAATAGAATATTTAAAAATGACATTCCATTCTAATGTCTAAAGAGATAATTTTTGAGCTATTTTTCCTAAATGTTAAAATATATTTAAAAAAAATTAAATAAAAATTAAAAAAAATAAGTAATTACTCAGTTGTTCCCCCTTGAAGGTTGTGGACAATGTTTGCTAATTAAATTCACTAAAAAAAATAAATTAAATTAAAAAATTATATTAAATTAAAAAATTAAATTTAAAAAAACTCGCTAATTAAATTCACTAACTAAAATTTGACGAATATCCACATTTACGCACAAAATATTAAAAAATTACACACGGAAATGTCGCTCACGTGTCATAAACTCTCACAGATAGTGACACCTCGTCAGCCCAACATACGAGACCGACACAGACAAATGGTGAAACCATGAAAACCATTTCAAAATTAATAAATTCACGCAATTTAATTGAGATCCACTGTCAGCGAGCGGCTGTCCAGCGAACGCTTAGCACCGCCTGTCGAGAGAAAAAGGATAATAGAATGTCAAAATGAAATACAAAAACAAAAAAACGACAAAATTTACCTCAAGCAACTCACGCACAGGCGTTTGTTTTGTTTTTGTTTTTCTCTCAGAAAATTTGGGTGGAGTTTGGCTGTGGAGGACACGCAGGATATATGATTAAATCAACTTAATTGCCAGCACAACACGAATTGTCAGCACAACGAAATTATGATGGCAGCAACTCACACAAAAAAGACAACATTAATAACACCAACAACAACAACAAGAACAATAACCACATCAAGCGAACAATACAAATGAGAAACCGACACACATGCAGACATTGTGTGTGTGTGTATGTGTTGTTTTGTTTTTGTAAATGAATAATTATTGCATGTATGGGTATGTGATGAATTTGTGTGCGTTTGTTTGTGCAAGGAATGTGGCAAGGCAATGCCTTTTAATGCTTGTCATAATTTATTAACAAAAAATAATGACAATGTAATAAAACAAAAACAATAAAACAAAACGAAAAAAAGCAGAAGGATACGCAGCCCATGCAAAGGATATGCGTAAATATGAAAAAGCCACCAACAGAAAAAAAACATGTAGCACAAAAAATAAAATCCCAAAACAATATGAAAGGAAGTCGAGAGAAATCCCTTTTGGACGCAACGCCATTCAACACGCACACACCCAAACGGCGATCATAAATAAAAATCATACTATATAAAAAAAAATTGCATAAATTCGGGTAGCTGCCACATTAAGCTGTCGTTGTTGTGGGTTTTGCTGTTGTTGTTGCAGTTTAATTATGCCAAAGCAATGAGGTATGTGGGGCAGTTGAGAGATCCGCTCAGGAAGAGCGAATGATGTAGGGACAGGAATTAGGTTTATGTGTGTGTGTGAGTGTGTGTTGATGTCACGCACTTTCAACACCTACAGTAAAAGTGTGTTGGGTGCGATTTAAGTGCTCATGCCATGAAGTCACCGTGAGGTGAAAACGTTCACCTTAATTTTAATTTTAGGTTGAAGTAAAAGTTAATCGTATCTTTGTTTGAAGTATCCCAACAAGCCATGTAGGATTATGTCTGTGTGTGTCTCATTCAGAGGCAGCCACCATAAACTAATCTAACCCAAATGTAAATCTCAGCTCACTGACCCGGTGAACCCAAACAAGTGACAGAGAAAGAAAGTAAAACAATACGTAGAAGTTTTTTTAATTTGTTTCTTTTTGCTTATATTTTAAACTCAGTTTTTGATGAACATTTTATCAGCAGAATGACTTATGGTTTCTATAATCCTTATAGCAGTGTTGCCAGATCAGGAAATTCCCTTCCAGATTTAAGATAATTTTTTGGGAGGGAGAATTGTTTAGGAGAAAGTTTAGGAGGAAGAATTTTTTACAAGATTTTTATGTTGATACATTTGACATCATTAGTAACACTGAAGCCTTGAATATTGAAAGCGAAAGTGTCTAATTTAAGTTTATTAAATTGTATGCTTCCAAGTGTATAATTTATGCAATGAATGAAGAAAGTTTACAAAAGCGAATTTCACACAAATCTCACTTTTTTAATGTGTTAAGTCAGTGGCGGATTCAGGGGGGTTTCGGAGGGTTGAAACCTTCGAAATATTAGGGTCGTGGTTTAAAACTACGTAAACATTTATGAATACTAAAGAATTCCATTTGAAACCGCCCAACACATTTTTCTGAATCCGCCCCTGTGTTAAGTTGTTGTTAAGCTGAAGTTGAATGTATAAAAAGGCTGTAAAAATTAATATATTTTCATTTTTATGAGAAGTTTAATTCCTTAATTATAAAAAAATAATAAAAAAAGTAATAAAAAATAAAAAAATAATAAGAAGAAAAAAAATAATAAGAAAATAAAAAAATAAGAAAATAATAAAAAAAATGAGAAAATAATAACCTAATAAAAAAATTAAAAAAAAAATAATATGATAATACAAAAAATAGAAAAATAGTTCTAAAAAAATTCCTTGATTATAAAAAAATTTTCAAGATTTTTTTTAATTTTTGGACATAATTTCAGCTTCTGTTTTAGGAGAAAGTCATTTTAGGTATCTGGCAACACTGCCTTGTACCACAGTTATTCATCTCCAATACTATTGAAAACCCCTCTAACCTCGCATTCAGCTTGTTGCTTCACACTTGAAGGTTTCCACACTTGCTGCAATTCTTGTAATTCTCATCTGCTTCATGTGGATAGCAATAAAAGTAGACAAGTGTTTTACCAGCCCGAGTTGGGAATCGAACCTAGGGCCCCTGGTATGAGAAGTCAGTGCGCTACCCGGTGGACTGTCACTGGACTGGACTGAGACCGACCTTCAGCGTCACTAATGATATCAAAAGGTTAGTTACACAGTGCAACAAATTCAAAAAAAATTTCGAGGGACAAGGTCAAACCCATCTCATTCGATAGAGGATCTCTCTTTGAGGTCCTTCATATCCCTTTTCATTACATTTTTCCAAAAAGGATATTGTGTCATCATTCATTGTGACTTCATTTCATTAGCTTTAATTTGACGTAAAAATTATTCCTTTCTGACATTTGAGTCAAGAGATATGATGTTTTAAAAGTTTCGGGAAGGGGCTTTAAGCCGCCATCTTTAAACTCAATTTAAAAAAAAACTCGAACATTCCGGGAAGAATCCCTTGGCGTTTTTTCATCTACTGAGGTCCTCTATCGAATGAGATGGGTTTGACCTTGTCCCTTTTTTCAGTGTTGCACTGTGTTATCAAAGTGGCTTTTGACAACTTCACACACAGAAAGGTTCATAATTTGCAATTTCGGATCAATTGATGTTATTACATTATTTCAAAATTTCTCAAAACTGCACTAAGACTTGAAAAATCTATTTACCAACTGGAATTTCAAATTTGTTCAACTTTCTCCTTAACAATTTTGTCTCCTAAAGTGCCAAGCTTTTCTTAAATCAAAGAGTAAATCTTCTAATCTGGAAAAATACTGCGGGGACATCACTGACAACTCTAATATATGTAGAAAGTATGTAACAAGAGAAATATCTATTCATAGAGTAGACATCCAAGCAGCTTTTAGGATAAAACTTTTCACTAGTTTTACTTTGTATCTACGAGAAATGTCCTTTTAAGCCGACAAGCAACTACATAGAAAGATTAAAGCAGACTTCTAGGTTAGAAATTAACTCAAACACACATTACACATTAGATCATTACTTTACTGACTTTTAAACAAAAACACCTCAGTGTCGCTTTGCTCCCCGAGGCATGGACATTTTTTCCTGTCAATCCCACCTCTATTTCTAATTCATTATGTCCCACATTACACTACTTCTTTGTAGTTTATTGATCCTTTAATTGCCCTAATTATTCCTTTTATGCGCACTAATCCAACCATCGCATCGCTAGCCTCATTTTTTTTTGTTGTACGCCATTAAACCAACACACCAAAGTATGATACGGTTTTTACAAGGCCCTAGCGTTTTTATGCATCAAATGACCCGCTCGTTAGGGGAATGGAATACGTTCCCGAGCGCCAATCGCTATCATTCCCTTTCCATTGTCCTGTGTGCCGCCATTCACTAGTCCTCACAACATGTACGCTAATTCCACGTGTTGTAATTTATGCGCACTTTGCATGTTCGCCAGCAATTGTCAAGGTTTAGTGGGAACCCACTAAACCTTGACACTAAACCCACTTTTCTGTTAACCTTTTTGCGTTGATCCTTTTGTTTGGTTTTGTTTTTTTTGCGCAGCACACTGGACGTTTACATTAACTGGTGGTATGAGCACTATTCTTTTTTTTATGGAGTGCTGACCTGTTAGGAAAGTTAGAGGACGTTTTGAGTGTGGAAATAGGTATTTGTTGAGTTCTCCAGTAACCGAGCAGCAAAATTATGTTACGTACTTATTTATCTGGACAGGACCCGTTACCGGGTTACGGTCTGCCGCAAAATCTCTCTCCAGTTGGTCACAACCAGAGATGATAGGGCCTTCTCAGCTTGGTCCTTGCAACGGAGACACGCTTTCTCTCTTCGCCGCTCAGTCTCCAACTACTGCATCTTTTTCGCAAAATTATGTTAGCTTGAATATAAAGTGGAAGCTCTTGGCAGTAGATATCACATGAGACTCCAAAAGCAACACACCAGTAGAGCTTTCTCTCTTGTAAAAAAATTGAGACCCTACAAGGCGCTGATGCTATCCGTAGAAGAGATGAAAAAACTTTTTCGACAGTAAAATTGTCGTTTTTTGGACGAAGGACTACGGATTTTGATCTCATTCACTGCGCTTGGGAGCATAGGACCTCAACAAGGTATATGTTTTGTATAAGGTACGTTAATCAGTTGAAATTCTGTCATTTAGGATGATTAGCTCATCGATCGTCAAATATCGTATGGAAAGAAACAAGATGGAAGAGAACATTGAACATTTTTAATTTGAGGGAAGGTCTCTGAGAGAAGAAGAAGGTCAATCATGGACCTCATTAGACCAATCAATGCGCAGGTTTTAATTTCTTATAGAAAACGGGAATTGCGTTGATTTAAGTGAATAAATAGTTTAATAATTGGGACACAAAAGAAGGTACTTGTTACCACTGCCTCAAAACAATCACAGTCAAAAGTGTTGTGGGATAAAAACTCATTCTCCAGGAACCCATACAACAAACCTATAGTACAACTCACGTGAAACTCTCTCTGTATCCATTTATATCAAATGTATGATATGCAAGATGAATCATAGTGACTTCTGTGTTCGATGTTGGCTGAAACCAATTTGAGCATTGAACGAACCTGGGAATGTCGTCCAGTGGTGTGATACAAACCATGTCCAAGTCGTCTAGCATACAGCCCGCTAGATAGGACTGGCGTATGCTATGAAGGGAAGAACAGAGAGATAAGTTGATATATGTTATAGCTGAAGTGTCCCCTTCAAAGACGCAACGTATACCATGTTTCTGAGTTGCGAGAGCTAAAAGATAAAGAGAACATGGGTCACACCAAAGGAGTCTACAAACTAAAAGAATTGTTCACTTTCAGAAACAAAGCAAATAAATATTACCGCAACACTGTTTAAGCTATGTTCGCCCATTTTCTCCCTGAAGTTCCGGCAGGCGGATCTTTGAGACATTATTCGCCAGCTGAGTGAACGTTGAAAGTGCTTTAAGAACTTGAAGTATTTGACATGAAATTTCCAACTGGTATTACCTCAAGTATCATTGACTTGAGATAAGGTACCTTATTTGCTGAAAACTCCTACAATTTATTAGGAAATCCCATAGTCTACACGTCTTGTATTAGTCAAAAATGTACTGCAGTGCCGGGAAGCACTAGAAATCTTATCTGCTAACGGCAAGCTACACTTTTACTGGGTACCCACAAAGGCATAGAGGGGAAACATGGAAGTGGAGGTTATAACTAAACAGGGTGTGATGAGGAACATAAGGAATGCATTAGAAGAAAAAGGAGGGTCAGAAAGAAAAACCTAAGCACCTGTGTGATTTCCAAAACCATGTTTAAGTCCTATGACGAAAGAGGAACGGGATTCGTTCTTACTCTCTCAAGAATACACTACAGAACCTTAATAGGCGCATTAACGGAACACTGCCTAGTAGCAGCACATGCACTTAGAATGGCCATAACAAACGACTACATCTGCAGGAAACGTATGGAGGTGGACAGCGGGGAAACAGAGGAACACCTACTGTGTTACGACCTCGTCAACTCTAGAACTGGTTTGAGGTGTTTAGGAGTGCCGACTTTTGCAGGACTGAAATAGGTCTCGCAGCAAGGCGTCAAATCTCTCTCGAAGTATGTAAAATCGAAGCATCCTAACTAAAACGTCATTACTTTAATCACATCTAAACACAACTTCGACTGGCATCGATAGAAATCCAATAGGGTCTATGCGTGGCTTTACTGACAGCCAGTCAGTCTAACCTTTTTTCCCCTTGTCGGAACGATCTAGCAAGCGCAGCAGTCAGACAATTATCTAACCTAACCTGAACTATTAGGGAAGCCTGCTTAGAGGACGTCCTGTAGCCAATACTAATTATGCAATAAGCCATTCTTGGATGCAGTGCAGTTGATTTAGTTTAGGATGTCAATAGGTCATGGGTCTTATCTTGTCTTAGGTTACAAAATGCGGCCATTGTTCCTTAAATTTGTAAGATTAAGCTGCTCTCCAACTGGCACTGCCTGGACTTTAATTGACTTGAAAAGAGACACCATATTCTTCTAATGCACCGAGAATTCCTAAACTTTATTATTGAGGATTACTTAAAGGATGTCCTTTAAGTGTAGTTAAGATGATGTCCTCTAGCCAATACTTAAGATAATCAGGCCATTCTTGGATGCGGAGCACCTTTTTTAATTAAGGATGTCTGCAGGTATTTTTGGATTAAAAACTTTACCTATAGTTCCTTAAGTTATTAACATCAAAGAGCTTATTTCTTCTCAAGTAATCAACGTATAGGGTTTCCACTAATAATGCAGAGGATTCAGTTTCTTTAACGACTTTGCAGAGTTTAGAAAACATTGTTCTAAACAAAAAAATAATACCTAGTTTTAAAAGCGTAGGCAGGTAGATAGGTGGATAACTCAAGGCGAAGCCTACTTAGGCCAGGAAGGCTCATTGTGACCATAATCAATCGAGCATAAGACAGCACACTCATGGAATCAGTTGGAGCTTCTAACGAAGCTTTTTAGATACAGCAAATTGACTTATCGGATAGGTCCCCCAGGCTGTTAAAGAAGAAGTAGTTCGGCCTCGTTAGTCGAGTGGGTAGCGTTCTGGCTTCTTACATCAGAGGCCTTAGGTTCGATTCCCAGCTCGGGCTGGTGAAACACTTGTCTACTTTTGTCGCTATCCACACCCATACCCACGTAATCATATGGAGACCTAAGTGTGTCTCATACAGAGGTAGTCACTACAACCTACGCAGTTCATCCTTTTCGACAGAGTAGGACAAGTGCATTGAAGGTGGGAACCTTTCCGAATTCCTCTTCGAATGCCACAGTGCCCAGCTCCCTACTGGGTTCGTATTTTGGCGCACTGGTATTAATGAATGTTTTACGATATAATTACCATTTTAGTAGTAGTTCCTCCTAGTTCCCCTCTGGACGCATTAGTTGGACATTTGGGCTGCTTTGTTGCGGTGAAACATAAAAAGTTTTAGTGAAACACTGCAACTAAAATATTGTAGAAAAGTTTGAGGTATCGTTTTTGTTTCTTTTTTATGACGAATGTGTGTGTGCGGCAATTTGTGTGTGTTAAGGTGCGCCATTTGTCGAACTGGACGACACTCAAAGTTAGGAATAACTATGAAAGGACTAAAACGTGTGTGCGTTCGTGTTGGCACTGCTATTATAAACGCATTTATTTGGTTCTCTGCGCTAAATGAGGATTTATTTGAATTTTAATAAATTCGCTGATGGCGTGTCAACCAACAGCAGAGATTGATTGGAATTTCAGTGTTTTCGTTTTATTGCTGCGGTCCGTCCGTTGGTTGCCGCTTTACAAGGGTCGTCCGGGCTAATGCGCTCGAAAATGTAAAGTTTTATGTGGCGTAGCTTTTTGGTTTTGTTTTTGATAATAAAACGAAACTTGCGCGCACGCTTATCGGTGTTTCCACTAGCAATCTCCATGTTTTCCTTGGATTGATTGCAGTAGCCAGAAAAATATTGACGCACGGATTAGAGTGTCGAGTCCGAGAAAGGCAACAACATGAGAATGAAAATATATTCGTAGAGTCAGCATTGATTTAATTTAATTAGTGGCCACCATAAAAACGCTTCGCTCAATTGGCCTTCTCGCTGCACAAACAGAAGCAGAAGAAGAATATGAATAGGAAAAGGAAGAGTGATTGTTCGAGTGTGGGGGCAGTCGGCGACACTTGGGTCGGTGTAATCGGACGCGGCATGTTTTCAGATTTGAGCGTCAATAAGTCAATAATGCCGAGTTGATTGACCCCTGCCAGCGGTTATATTAGATTTTACGACCGACAACGCCACCACAAGCGACGCCACAATGACTGACGACTGACTATTAGTGCCAGCAGTCCAAGTGCTGTTCAAACAACAACAACAACATTGCTGCGTTTAAGTGTCGCACATTAAAACTTTTTCTAATATATTTCAAATAAAAATTCATTTGTTAACCTTTAAGTATTTTCAATGAACTTTGCTTTTGTTCAAATGGTTTTTCATTAAGTTTAATGACGCTTTTTTGGAAAACTTTTTCTCATTTTTCCTTAAATAATTCACCTTATTAAATAATTCACCTTAATTATTATTTTGTTATAAATTTGGTTGATTAAATTTTTCTAACAATTTTTTCGCACTATTTACATTGTCACTCAGACATGATGTAATTTATTATTTAAATTGTCTCATTTGAAATATGCACAAAATTGACATTTATTTAAAATTAACTATGGTGTGATTATAGCTTATTGCTAATAAATGTTGCAAATGTCATGCAACATGGTCCAAATGCAATTAATTCACCGAAATGTAATAAATATTTGTGCATTTGACGTGGCAGGAATTCAGTGTTCAGTTTTCACTGTTTGTTAAATTAATTGCATATGTTTTTGTTTTTGCTTTTTGTAAACAGCACTTTTTTTTAAGTAGCACATTGTTTCATTTGAAAAGCAGCTTAAAAATGCATAGTTGTAATTAGTGTTAATTGAAAATGCATTATTAGAAAATTGTGGTAAAGGGTGAGTCGAAACATTGAGGGCTGAAGGTGGTAATTTAATAATATGAGGAAGCTACAAATGCGGAAGGATAGAAAAAGGATAGATTGAATAGATAGGTTAGATAGGATAGATGGGATAAAAAGGATAAAAAGGATAGATAGAAAAGATAGGATAGGTCAGATAGGATAGATAGGACAGATAGGATAGATAGGATAGATGAGATAGAAAGGATAAAAAGGATAGATAGAACAGATAGGATAGATAGGTCAGATAGGATAGATAGGACAGATAGGATAGATAGGATAGATAGGATAGATGGGATAGAAATGATAAAAAGGATAGATTGAATAGATAGGTTAGATAGGATAGATGGGATAAAAAGGATAGATAGAAAAGATAGGATAGATAGGACAGATAGGATAGATAGGATAGATGGGATAGAAAGGATAAAAAGGATAGATTGAATAGATAGGTTGGATAGGATAGATGGGATAGAAAGGATAAAAAGGATAGATAGAAACGAGGGATAGATAAGACAGATAGGATAGATAGGACAGATAGGATAGATAGAACAGATACCACAGAAAGGACAGATAAGGTTGATAGGATAGATGGGATAAAAAGGATAGATTGAATAGATCGGTTAGATAGGATAGATCGGATAGATGGGATAGAAAGGATAAAAAGGATAGATAAATAGGATAGATAGGATAGATGGGATAGAAAGGATAAAAAGGATAGATATAACAGATAGGACAGATAGGATAGATAAGAAAGATAGGATCGATACGACAGATAGGTTAGATGGGATAGATGGGCTAGATAGGAAGGATGTGATAAAAAGGATAGATAGGATAAATACGACAGATACGACAGAAAGGATAGATAGGATAGATAGCATAGATGGGATAGAAAGTATAAAAAGGAGAGATAGGATAGAAAGCATAGGATAGATTGTTAATTTCTTCACTTTGTTACGTGTAATTTATATATCTATATTTTACGTTATGTTCAAGTGCAGACTTTTCCAATCATTATTGTGCTATGTAATCACACAATTATAACGTTTAAGTGTAAAAACAACTTCTCGCTGGATGATAAGACCCATGACAGTAATCGCTAATATCTGGACTTCCGTAAACTAGGGTTACCAGCACAAGTTCAAAAACTCTTAAATATGCAGACGTATAGTTAATACCGAGTACGGTTGTTTATATTTACTGGTTTAGTTCTCACTGGATTGGTTGGGTAGACTGAATGCCAAGGCGAAGTAGAGTCACATAGATACTCTTAGATATCCGTTCATTTTAAGATAATATCTTGGAAGCACATAGATGACTCTTCAAGACACAGAATGGTCCCTTGATTGACTATCTCAATAGTGATATAGAACACAATTAGGATGATTATGATGATGATTATCTCAATAATGATATAGAACACAATTAGGATGTCACCCGCGGACCAAACAGACTAAGGATTAGTCCCAAATATAAATGTATGGTAGGCGCAGTGAAATCACTGAGATTTTTGGGCAACAAGGTCTCCCCAGAGGCCAAGTTATTAACCACATGAAGCTACTGTGATAAAGCGTGGTGTGATGGACAACCGCATCGGACGGTTTCAAAGGGTTATAGGCATCTTCAGATTACCCAGAAAGCGGAACTTTGACATCTGTGAAAAGCCGAAGAAGCGAGCTAAAAAGAGGTTAAAACAAAACGTGTGAGCCTGAAACAACATTTGGACTAAGCAGGTCGAGGGTCTGGTTGATTGTGGACAGGTCATCCCAGTGCACCGCTATAATTGTAATGGATACCCTCAAAAGTGTCAATGGGCATCGAAACCGGAAGAGTTCTAAGCTTTAATTAAAGAGCTCTTAAATGGCTGACTGAGTTGATGGTGGGGCCTGTAACTTTAGGGGATACCTGACACGATTAAACTTATTGGAGGGAAGTGGAAGTACATAGTTACTTGTAGACTGCTCTTCGAAGATAAAGCTAAATTTTAAGATTTGGTAGGTAGAAAAATTGAATTTCTAAGAAAACCGATTATAAAACAGAACGAGTTATGGAAGTCATAAATGTACAAGATCTAAGACATAACATAGCGATTAGAGGGAGGTAGATGATTACGGCAGACCATCGGAAGACAAAACATTACTTCACGAAAGGAACTCGTTAAGTAATGTAATAATTAATAATTGATTGGCACGACAGCCCGCTTACGCGAGACAAAGGCCTAGCTTCCCGCAACCACCCGTGTTGTGCGTGTGAATTTTGTAGGCGGGTGGAAGGGACCTACAGTTTTATGCCGATTCCGAACGGCGAATTGGGAGCTTTTTCATAGGCAATTTACTCTCAGAGGTTTGCCATTTCCTGCTAAGAGGACAGCCACCGAAAGAGAAAACGAGTTTCCCGTTATTTTTTTTAGGTGTTACTACATGCAGAATTCGATCTTGCGTCGCTCTGCATTCGACTCGCTGGACCGCGCACTAACCAACTGAGCCACGGCGGCTGCGTTAAGTGATCTGCGTTGGAAAAATCTTCGAACAGGGGATGGTTTTTAGTCGGTAAGAATTTAATAGGCTGGTGAATACCATCCACTAGTTTCTATGAAGATTTTCCAAAGCTTGCGTTTAAAAAAGTAGTTCAGCAATGTTACTTCAGAAGGGATGTGATAACATATCCTAACAATCACAATTTGATGTCTTATATTGTTTTATTATTTAATATATTTCTTCAACTCAATTTTGTTTTATAATTTATAAGCATTAGAACCATTCTTTCCCTTGGAGCCTTAATGAGTGCTTAGTTTCCTGGTCAAACCATATAGTCATACAGGTCTTCGGCAGACAAAAAGATTAATAAATCCTTTCTCCTACGTCTTGTCAATCATCAACCTCAGGAGAGATCATATTAAGAAACTTCAGTTCAGTTCACTATGGACTGAGACTATGGACAAATAATCCATCTTTCAGAAGAAAACAAGTGTAGGCTGTGCCTAGAATAAGATGAAACAACGAAGCAGACCCTCTGCGAATGCGTTGCGCTTGGCAGAAGTAGAAGGAAGATTATCGGCAGTGACATAGTGACCACCGAAGACATCAAGGTGGCTTTCATTAGGAAAGCTGTAATCCTGCTGTTTTAAAAATACGTAGCAAGACACAGAAGATCTCAGCAGTTTCGAACATAAGGTCCTGCCTTCTCATACCATATTCTTTTCTATTCTTTCACTTAATTTTTTCATTATGTCTTGGATTACACTTCTTTTATCCCATAAAACCATCGTTTTAAGTTGTTTAAGTTGTAAGTTCATATCAGATTTACTATCGTGATCTGTCTGTGTATGGTCTGAAAAAGGACTCAATCGCTACAAAGAGGGAATAATGTTCTATTTAAATTAGGCTTATTGGTACCGAAAAAGATTAGATCTTGTTAAGACACTTACGCTTTATTTTGTTATGTCTTGTGGACCACTTTGAGATTTCTTACTTACTTAACTCACCAAAACAACGGGTTACCGGGTTCAGACCTGCCATAAAAGTTCTTTCTAGGTCACATCAATAGTTGATAGGGAGTATTCAACTTGGTCCTTTACTGGAGACATGGTCTACCTCTTCGCCGTCGACCTTTAACTATCGGATTGAACACCCTTTTTGCCAAAGCTTCTTCGTTTATACGAGAGATAAGACCAAGCCAGTCTTTGTAACTTCATAAGCGTTAAAAATTGTTTCAAAATCGTTTCAAGAACCCTCGAATGATTTTTCTCTTTCGAAAGTATGTCTGCCATTCTATTCAGGACTTGTTTAGAATGCGATTCAAACCCACAATTCTCTGGACGCGGATTCAATACATTAAGCACCGAAATCTGGCAACCTTCAACTAATCATTGAGCGAATTGTTTTGGAAAAATTTGTAAAAATAATGAACCCATTTTTAGTACTAAACTATAAAAGCTCTGCAATTTTTTGATGAATACATGAACTCTTTCGCTACAAAGTTTTACTGAGGGAATTACAAATTTTTAGTTTATCAATCAATCAATTTTGTGTGATTATATCAACAACATTCCATACTAAACTTTTGAATTTTTGTAGCTGAACTCGAACCCGAAGTAGCGAAAAGCGAAAGTGTTAAGCAAACGTTAGTTTTTTTTAATAGCAAAGAATTTCGCAAAAAAATTAATTCATACTTCACTGATAAGCTACAAACTTTAAATATTATAATTTTTTTTAATGACAAACAAAATTTGCGAAATATTTTAACACACAGATGAACCCTTTCCACCCCAAAGTTGCCTGAGAGAAACTTCTCTATTTGTTATCTTTTAGCAAAAGCTACGATTGATTTATGGGTTTAATTTAAGTAGGCACCAACAACTTTATATTTTTAGAAGTGAATTCAAAGCAAATTAAAAAAATTTTACTGTTATCCCCAAAGTAATTTCTAATAATTTGCAGCGATTTCAGGGAAAGTTTGTGTTCTAATTGAAGTCTACGAATTGGGCGCGTTTGATCAAAACACTGTTTCTTTAAATTAAATCAAAAAGTGATAATTTTGTATTTTTCCACAAATATTAAATAATTTTCCTGTAACCAAAATATATTGATACAAAATTTATTTAACCCGTTTTAAGCTAAAATTGTTCAAAAGTAAACTAGCTGTAGAACTCCAACAAAGAGGCGTGGCGACTTAAGGCAATTTAGAAAATTTTTTTTCAATGACAAAAAATTTGCTAAAACCTAAAAGCATAGTTTACCGCTAAGCTACAACAACTTCAAAATCGTTTGACAACATCATGAACACATGGCAACTCTAAGTCGTGCAAAAGTGCTTAAAAGTGGCTGCTTTCGATCAGATATCGCAAAAAAAGTTTAAAGCGAAACATGAAAGAAGAACAGAATCAGTCAATTGAACTGCTCGCTTTGTTTGTGGCAGCGATAAGCGTGAAAGCATTTAACCATAACCAATGAAAACTGCAACAGCAACAGACGAAAAAAAATGTGACAGCGGCAGCAAATGTGTTGACAGTTGGCATTTAAAAATTATGCTGATAATAAAACAGCTCTGCGACAACTGTGGTGTAGAAATTATTTATATATGTACATATGTATGCACATACGTATACTTGTTTAAGCTAAGCAACTGGGCGCCCCTGCAGAGGTGTTCGAACTTGTGTTGGGCGCCTTGCGGCCGCGGTGCTGCATGTGGACGCGTGCCGCGGCGCCAATGTTAAATGTTGTTGCAGCCAACACACATGCTACACATGCCACAAGAGGGTGACGAGTGTTTGTTGTTGTTGTTGTTTTTGTTGCTGCCGATTCACTTCTCTTTTTGGTGCGTGCTAATGAAACGCTGATAAAACGCATTGCGTGGCGTGGCGCAGTGCTCGAGGTTGGTCACATCTGTGTGTGGGTAACCCCAATAAATGAAATGAAATGATGATGGAAACAAAAACAAAAAACAATAACAAAAAATACAAAAAAAAACAACAACCAAAAAGTTAATTGTGGAAACAGAAAATACCATCAAAATGAAGCCATAAAGCACCGAAAATAGCCATTCAGCCCCTCCCAAATATAGCAAAAAAAAGGATCATAAAATGTAATATTGTTTTTTTTTGTTTTCTTGGAAATTGAAATATGGCAGCGTATCAATGCTGGCTAATTTTGACAAAAAATTGTCATAAAAATCAACTATTGAGCTAATTTGCTTGAATTGAATTTTAATTAAAGCCTCGCGGCTGTTTGCTTCGAGTTGGCTACCAGAACTGAAGTACAGGAAATTTGTATGGTTTTAGTTGCCTGCCTGGTGGAAATTTGTGACTGTGACAGTCATAAATACTTCAATTTAATATTTATGAGCTTTTCACATTATTTGTCAAACATTTTTTCCTCTTTTTATAGCAACAATTCACCAATTTTTAGGCAGAAAATATTAAAAATTTTGTAATCAAATTAAATGCCATTAAAAATTCAAGAGTTGAGTTATGGGCCTTCTTTAAAAAAAACCTTTTTTGGAATTTTATATTTAAATTTCAAAATTTTTGTAAAATTTAAGCCACTTTAAGTTTCACTTGCAAAATGTTTACAGCTTGAAAACAAAATCCCAACATTTCAATAATATTTGAATTAAATGCAGTTCACAGTGCTTTGTTGTTGCCTTGCAGACCGCATAATCTGTATGAGTGCATTTAATAAAAATCATTTAATTTTGTGTACAGTTTTTTTGCTACCCTCATCTATAAATTGTGATTTTGTCAATGTCCCACAACAACAACAAGTTGTAATGCCTTGCAGCATTGCAAATCACTGAATGCATAATTGAAAGCTCACTTTTTTTGGTTGTTGCTGTTTGTTGGTTACAATTCTACAAATCACACACATACACACACACCCACACACACATTCAATTGTTGTCAAATCGAATGCATTCGACATTTGTGTTTTTATTATTTTGATTTTTTTGTTTGATTAAAACATAAAAACTTTCATTGATTTTCATAGATTTTTTTCTTTGTGAACAAAATCCAATTTAAAATAATTTCGATTTACTATGCAATCACGTGTGAAGTTTTTCATTTACACATGTAGACACTTTTCCATAGGCAAAGCCTGAATGATATTTAATTACACAATCCTGGAGATCCTTTAAAATGGTTGAAATCGAAAAATAACCTTTTCAATGAATTTTGTTAAAAAAAATCCATGCATTGACAAAGATTGTCAGTGGTTTTTTTAAACCACAATTTCTTCAATGTTATGTTCACAATTAATCAATATTTTACTTTTATGTCCCCACTAAAAAAATTGCCCCTCTCATGACAACAACTTGTCATACAATTCCACGAAAATCCCACTTGATTCCAAAACAAAAAAAATAATTATTACCTTTGCAAAAGCAACAATAACAACCGCCAGTCCGTATGAATCGCATCACTTTATTTCTCCGCGAAAAAAAATGAGTAATGCTCCGCTGTAATTACGTTTCTGCATTGTTTTTGTTAATTTTTTTTTCATATCACTTTTTGATAACAATTTTTTGCGTCATTCCAAGGTTGAATCGCATTGCAATGTCGTTCGCAAAAGCGTCAAGTTGACTTTTTCGCTTCCCTCCTTTGCGTGTGGAACGTGGGTTTTAATTCTAATCAATGGTTGTTTATCGGAAATACCGAAAATGCAAACAGCTGTTGTGACAAATCGAGTCATATTGTATATCACTTGTGAGAATTAATGGCTCACGCAACCTGTGCGAACAGGTTTTGCAGTTTGAGTTGATGTGATTTATTTCATTTGTTGAGTGGAAAAGTTTGTTTTTGTGTAAATGAAAAGATAAATATTGTTTTGAGAGGTTCTATGGACCTTTAACAGGTATTCTGGAAATATTTACGGAGAGTAGTATGTTTTGGATTAGTTTCAAAAGACAATTCTTCACTTTGTATGTATGTAGGTTCTAAGATGGAGGAAGGTACAGGAGCTGGTCTCCACTCAGATGCACTAGGGGCTCAACGGTCTTTCAGACTCCCGGACCTCTGTAGCATCTTTCAGGCGGAGATTTATGCAATCTGGAAAGCTGCTGAATTAATCCGCGACAGCGGATTATCACCCACGGATATCACAATCTGTGTGGATAGTCAGGCAGCCCTTAAAGCGCTGGAATCAGCGACTGTGAAATCAAAGGTAGTGCAGAGTTGTCGCAGTGCACTTCGCGGCATCGGACATCACCGAGTCACTCTCTGCTGGGTTCCAGGCCACTCTGGAGTGGCAGGAAACGAGGCAGCGGATGAGATGGCAAGAAAGGGGGTCGCCCTGCCTCTCACCGAAGTGGATAACTCTGTGCTCCTTCCGATATCTGCCCTGTATTTGCGTATTGACAGGTTGAGCAAAACTTACATCGAGTCCTCATGGCGGAGCAGAACTGATTGCAGTACCTGCCGGGCAATATGGCCTTCCCTTTCCGTGAGGAAAACGCGATATGTACTGTCCCTGAGTCGAACCTCTATTAGGCAGCTTGTTGGAGTCATCACTGGACACTGCGCCATTGGATCTATGCTGGTCAAATGGTGCCTCTCGTCCAGTGATGTCTGCAGAAGCTGTGGAGATGAGGAAGAAGTGGAAACGATCCAACACTACCTGTGCCACTGCCCGGCTCTGCAGGAACGCCGACTCCGTACCTTGGGGTCAAGGTTCCTGGTAGACTTGGCCTGCGCAGCAGTAGTTGAAATATCGGATCTACTCTCCTTCATCAAGAGGTCGAACTGGTTTGCCCCGAACTGAGAGCCACTGGTTAGCTCCGGAATCTTCCATGAAGGGATTCACAATGGGCCATTTTGGCCTCCGAGTGGAAGTGCTGCCCTTGGGACGCACACCCCCTTCCCTACCTAACCTAACCTATGTATGTAGGCTTCACGTCTCTTAGTTACTTTAGTACCCATAACAACCCGTTACCCGGTTACGACCTGCCACAAAAGCTCTCTCCAATTGGTCTCCGAAAGAGATGCTAAGACGTCCTTAACTTGGTCCCTCTACCCGATAGGCTTCCTCTTCGCCGTCGACCTACAGCTACAGCATCAAACACATTTCTCGCCGCAAATTCATCGTCTATACGGCAGACATGGCCAAGCCTGCGGAGCCGCTGGATGGTAATTCGCTGTGCTATGTCCATGTCTTTAAATAGCTCACCTCGTTTAATACACCTCGTTGTTGGTTCGTATGTCATGAAACAGGGCCGACGATTTTGCCAAGTCCCTTTCTCTCGAACACTCCAAGTGCCGCTGTGTGCTTACTCGGCAGTAGCACACGGCAGAGAGTGCAAGCTTTATCGGTCGAGAGAGGTCTCAACTACTTATTTGCCTACCGAGAGCGTAGAAGCACCTATTGGAAAAAGTAATACTTACAGTCGTGTCTGGGTATCATGAATACCCTATATAGTGAACACCTCGATATAGTGAACACCCAAATTTTTACATAAAGTAGTCTAAATAGTGAACAACCGAAAACTTCTAAATACTTTTAGGTTTAGCTAGGTTGGCGTGGCAGCCTTCAACGTGAAAAGCTCACTTAAGCACAACTTATGGGTCTTTGTGGTACCACAGTCGGTGGAGTGACTCCCCCCTATTGCGCTGAGAACCAAGAAGATTCCATTATGACACTGGCTGTATCCCTGATGTTCAGGGGGAATAGTTCGGTTAAACTAATGAAGATAGCTGAGCCAAGAAACTTATATCTTCTTCTCGCTAATAAGGGACATTGACACAACAGAGAGAGTGGATTGCGGTCTTAGTCTTATCGCATGCTTATTCATAAGACTGTGACCAGTGAGCACCGAGACCGTTGTGCTTATTGAGTGACAACTGAGGCTAAGCAGCTATTTAGTCCGGTTCATGTTATAGGAAGGCCAGGTTAGTCGAGAGATACTGCCTGTCTGTTCCTCAGACCACAGTTGGTTAGCTATTTTTTGGTAGTTTTCTTTGAGCATCAATTCAACTGATGCAATTGGAGCTCCCATTGGGAGAAAGGACAAGGCCTCGGTGAGCAGCGTACCCCCCCCCTAACGAGCTCGTTCGTCTAGCAGTTGCCTACGCTATCCCTGTGCCCGGCACCCAAGATTATGAGACGTTGAATCGGGTGTTTAAGGATTTTCGGCAATCCAAGACCCGCCTGGACAAGGTGGTTGCCCCCCGCGAGTGACTTGATGGCTGCCTGACAGTCCGAGTATGTGTGGACATACGCGTTCTCGCGGATAAGCCAGATAGCAAGAGTAATCCTTCGCGTTATTTCCAGGATGACATCATGGATGTTGTTTATGGTGGTGCCAAGGTAGATTACTTGACAATTTCAAAAATATACCTGTCAGTCTCGACATGAGACCCTAACCGCTGCGAAACCCTGTGTGTAGAGCATATATTTCGTCTTGCCCTCATTTATCACCAGACACTCCCCGTTTCTTATTAACCTTGTTAAGCTTTCTTCACTTAGGACAGGGTAATGTTCATATTAGAAACGTTTTTACAGAAGATAAAGGCTTTCTGTCTTTGTAAGAGATTAAAACTCTTAGGCCCCTGTTTTTTACTAAACTTATTAAGCCTTCTACATTAACTGTTAAGAAGATAGCAAGGTAAGGTTAGGTAGGGAAGTGGTGTACGGCACAGACCGTTCTACATTCAAAGGCCAAACTGGTCTATTGTGAATCCCTTCTTGTTTTCTTCTGGATCTTACCAACAAAATCAGTCCGAGGTAAATCACTTCGACTGCATAACAAAAGAGAGCAGATCGAATATTTATTTTGTCACATCTATTAAGAATCTTTACTCCAGGGTATGGAGTCCGCCAGTGCAGCACACAGGATTTCATTTGAGAGGGCAGGGCCTTTGCTAACAACTCTTGAGCCCAAGACTATTTGAAATCATATTTTTCATTAGCAAGTTTTGTATTTGTGAGGAGATTCAAACTCCCAACCTTCCTCTCCCTCTTTGCGCTCTGGAGTCAGCATCCCTGCAAAAGTAGACAGTGACACAAGACCTATTGTATCGTTTCCACCTCTTCTTCATAAGAAGATAGCAAGGTTCATATTGACATTTTACTGGTTCACATCATCAAAACTCCCTCAGTTACGCAGTGCTTCAATGAGCTAACGAAAAGAGCTATCTGCCTGTGCATAAGTGTGTCTTGATAAGAAGGCCACCACTTCAACCTAATCTAATCGAACCCTCAAAGAGTTCTTAATTGAGAAAATCGAATACTTTCCATAATGATACATTCCAAGGCTGCCACTTCAAACTAATCTAACCGAAAGTCAAGAAATTGATTGAAAAAGATTAATTATTTTACAATGAACCATAAGTCAGTGCTTAATTGAATTTTAATTAAAAATCAACCACTTTAAGCCAACCTCAACTAAATCAGGTTGGGTTTCAAACAACAGTGGTTTCAGAAATTTCATTTTGTTGGTTAAAACTAAACGTGAATAAAAAAGGATTAAAACTTGTGCAACAACTGGTTTTAGCTGGCACTTTGCCAGTTTTCTATGTTATAAAATGTTCAAAAGTACCTAAAAAGACATTCTACGTTTCATTCGATGTTCAGGAAAATTTTGATCTTCTCAGAAGAACTTTGACTAACGATCAGCTTTCCAAAAATTTCGGCTTCACAGTGAATCTGCGTGACCATTGAGAGGTTCTGAACTATCTTATTTAATCTTATCTAATCCAGTCTAGTCTAGTCTAGTCTAGTCTAGTCTAGTCTAGTCTAGTCTAGTCTAGTCTAGTCTAGTCTAGTCTAGTCTAGTCTAGTCTAGTCTAGTCTAGTCTAGTCTAGTCTAGTCTAGTCTAGTCTAGTCTAGTCTAGTCTAGTCTAGTCTAGTCTAGTCTAGTCTAGTCTAATCTAGTCTAGTCTAGTCTAGTCTAGTCTAATCTAGTCTAGTCTAGTCTAGTCTAGTCTAGTCTAATCTAGTCTAGTCTAGTCTAGTCTAGTCTAGTCTAATCTAATTCAATTAATTTCATCTAATTTATTCTAAAGTTCTAAAATTTCCAAACCACATAAACTGATAAAAAATATGTTTCTGGAAAATTATATCCTCTCTTCAAACGCTTAAAAAATTTTGTCAATTGCCTCAAGGCGGCTCCTTTTCTACTCATAAATAGTTAAACAACCATAACCAACAACCATAATTATTTCAACCAATAATTGTCTTTTTATACGTCAATGTTTGAACTCTGCGGACAAGTAATATGAACTTCAGTCAACATTCCCATTTAGCCGGAAGTAGTTTCGATATACTATGAACAATCATAACAATAATTCCAAGTAGCAATGGCTTTCAGTTGTTGTTCATATGTAAATAGTAACACTGGAAAGAATTTAGTTATAAATAATAATAAAAGTAAATTTTTTTCTTCTCAAGCGAAGTGAAGGGAATACGCTTGGGAACATAACACTTTAATGAGGCCAATGCAAATGCATACCAATCCAGTTAGGAATCGAACCCATGACCTCTGGAATGTTTAGGGTTTTTGATTACGTTTTGAAATAATCAAACTAGGACTAGATTTGAGTCAGTAATGCTGGGAATGGATGGGAAACGTATAGGAAATTTTGGAAAAGGACTAAACCAGTTAGGAATCGAACCCACGACTTTTGGAATGTTTGAGTTTTTGATTACGTTTTGAAATAGTCAAACTAGGACCTTTTCAACGAAATAGTTAAAACGTTTGTCAATTTTCATATTTTTAAAGCCTTTAAATTAGTAAGCAAAAATACTAAATTTTTTCTATTTATTTGTTTTGTTTTAGAATGAGCTTTTTTTCTCATATTTTAGTTACAGAAAGTAAAATTTATTTGCATAAATTTTGCTTATTAACTTTTCATAAGTTGAGTTGTAGTTTTTAATTGGATGTTTTGATTTTTTTGAAGACAACAAAGTGACTTTCATAAAACATTACAGAAAATTTTCTTCAGTGTAGCATTAAATGTCAATGTTGCTATTTATTATTTCTTCGTAGCAGTCACAAGTAAATCATTTGTTTGAGTTGCATGAAAGAACTTCTTGTATGGAATAAGTTGTAAAAATTGATGTAAATATTGACAAACAACTTTAGACAATAATTGATTGCCGATTGAAATTGTCATATAAACCATTCGAACAAAGCAACTACTGCAGTGAGCGACAATAAAAATAAACAAAGCAAGCAAACCGCAGCCAATGTTTATGACAAAAAGACAAAAACTAATAAATGAAAAAAGAATAAATTGTTGGCCACTTATAGCCAAAAAGCCACATTTAACTCTTCGGTCATGATTTCTGTAGTTGATTTGTTGTCACTTTGAGGCGTTTAATGACGACTGAGAATGACTGGCAACGCTGCAAGTTTTAACTGTTTTACTGGCTGACAATGCTTTCTATTGACATTTGACTGTCAATCAGTCAATCAAAGCGTCGCTTATGGGGTAAGTAGAACAAAAACAGAGGCAGTGAGTGTAGAAGGGCGATTCCTGGATCAGCTAATGGCTGTCAGTCGGCGTGTGACACTGACAGTCAACGCAAACCACAATGTTACAATTGTTACACAAATTCTCGACAATGTTGACAAATTCAGCAGGGACCGGGATGAGTGGGTGGGACGGCTCAGGCTGACACCCTTTTTGACAGCTTCAGCTTCAGCAAACAAAAATGCAACGGTGCGAGGCGAACGAATTTGTTGGCTTTTGGCTGTTAATAGCACAAGTGACAATTTCATGAACGTTGACAATTGTATGGACAGAACACACATATGCTGGCTTACAATATTTGTCTCCTTGTGTGTTTTTTTTTTTTTTTTTTTTTTTTAACGAGGAGTAAAAGCATCAAAAGCCGAGGTCAGTGCGAGACTTTAACCCGCTAAACATCTCCCCTTGTCCGACGGAAAGTTCCTCCCGGAACTACCGCTAAGTATTTCGTCGGGAGGCCGTCTGAGCATTAAAGCTCAATCGTCTGTTGTTGGTCTGTCAAGTCCGTTACTGTTCGTTATGGGGTTGGGCCACTGAGCCCAAGATTTCGCGTCGTCGCGCAGCGCGTTGGCGCTCAATCCACCGGAGTGCCGTCATGATCCGTGCTGCCGCCGTTTGTACAACTTCCCATTTTCCGGGTGAATCGCACATTTGGGGCACAAGGTTGGTTGTCGTTGGGGCTTCACCGAAGACTTCCGCGATAGAGCCTCTCTCGTTAGCGAAGCGTGGGCAGCATAGCAGGACATGCTGAACGTCTTCGATTTCATTGGGGCACTGAGGGCAGAAAGGATCGTCCTCATGTTTGAAGCGGTGAAGGTATTGCTTAAAGCATCCATGCCCGCTTAGCAGCTGCGTGAGATAAAAATCTACCTCTCCGTGTTTGCGGTTGATCCAGACCTCAATGTGAGGGATCAGGGCAAACGTCCATCTTCCCTTCTCCGATGTGTTCCACCTTTGTTGCCATTCATTTACGCTGCACCGCCTTTCGTCCGCTTTCGATGCCCTAGCACCCGCTGTGTATATGCGATTGAGTTCTCGCGCTAGGATATCTATTGGGGGCATGCTTGCAATAACCAATATCGCGTCGTCAGATATTGTACGAAAGCCACTGGCTACTCGTAATGCGCTTAAGCGGTATGTCGCCCTGATGCCAGACATGTACGTGGCTTTAAAGGTTGCGTCTACCCAGATCGGTGCTGCGTAAAGTACGATGGAAGTAGTAACCGTTGCCAGTAACTTCCTTCTGTGTGTGTGCAATTGTTGTCTCCTTGTGTGTGTGTGTGTGCAATTGTTGTCTCATGTGGGTAAAGACAGAGAAGGAGTCAGTGGGCGCTGTGTTGTTTTGTTGGGCGAAGGCAAATCTATTAAAGACATGTCAGAGACAGGTTGAAGACATATTGTTGTTGTTGTTTTGGTTGTTGTAGCCATGACATGTGCAGTCTGTCAAGTGTCAACCAAGGCCAAGAAATAATCGAATTGAATGCAATTTTGCGGCATGTTGTGTGTGGTTTGGTAGTTTGTGTCCCTCGTTTTGCTTGGTTGCCACTGACACTGATTTATATTTAAATGCATAAATTATGCATTGTTTTAGAAGTTTGATTTAGTTATGTCTGAAGCAATAACAGCACAATTTGCTGCATTAAATGCATTTGAATCTAAACGAGAGTAAAGTTGCTTATACAAAGTTTAGTCTTAAGAGATAATAAATTGATTTAAAAATATTAAAAAAATTTAATAAACAAATTTTCAATTAATAAATTTTAATATTAAAAGACAATAAATTTCTTTAAAGATATTGAAAAAAAAATTTAATACATAAACTTTCAATTAATAAATATTTTCTACATTTTTTTCAGGTAAAAAATGCATCTGTCAAATTCAATTTTGTATAAGTCATATTCGTCAGTATGTATGTAAGTACGCTCCGAGTTAAAAAAAAATATATTTAAAAATAATACAAAACTGGCCCCATTCATTCGTTGCAATTGTCTCATATGTCCTGAGGACTCACACTAATACAAACACAAAGGAAAATTCGCCAACTGTCTGTCATGCAAAAAGGACACATTGAAACGTGTCAGTCAGCGTCCGCCAGTGGCTGTTAAATTGAATTTCAAACATTTGTAGTATCCTACTCGACCAGATTCGAATGCACTCACACACACATATACACACACATTAATTTAATTTCAGTTAAAACAGTGGCAAGTGACTAGTCGCGCATTTTCCCAGCAACAACTAAATATTCACAAATATCTAACTTGCAGTAAGCGGCATTAGTCGAGTGAGAGCGAGAGAGAGAGCACGAGCGATTTGAAAATTCTGTACTCGATTGTGTATTTTGAATATTTTACATCTGCGCGTACCTGGCGGCGTTAAAAATGTCAACAAAGTTTACGCTACATTTCACTGACACACGCACGCGACATGCCAAGCGGCATTTAAATGCCGTTACTGATATTCACCAAATGAGCGAGGAGTGGGGAGTGGGGGCCATTGAATCTGGCAATGAGTGTCGCCGTTGTTGTTGTTGTTGATGGTTGAGAATTGTTGCAAAGTTTGTAACAGCGAAAACGTATTCAGTTTTTCCCCTCATATGCAACGTTAATAAATATTTGGCCGCCAGGCGCATAAATATTTGGTACATTTTGCTGGAAAGCTGGGGGAGGTAGTGGGAGGTAAAAAAATGGGAGCAAATTTAATGATATTGCAGGCATGTTGACGCACTGCCTGGGGATACACGTGTTTGTAAACGAAGACAATATTTGAAGGGAGTCGAAGATTAAATTGAAAATATTATGTTTTCAAGTAAAATGAAAAATATTTAACTACGGAAAATTCTCGGTTATGCAATGGAATTTTAATACGAATGAAATGCACAGATACGAAAAATTCTTGTAAAAATATAAAAAAATAAAAGAATAACAAACTAGTAGGGCCCTGCGGCTTTGCACGCAAGCTTGAAGTCAATGGGCCAAATAAATCAAGTTTCTTCATACTACACTCTATCGGCCCTGCCACGCCTCTTTTATGTAATGCCCAATAAATTCCTCCGGTCGAAGGGGTTGACCCGGTTTCATTTATATGCGACTTTCAGTTCCAAAGTTAGGCGGAAAATTTCAGTCGCAAAAAATATACCGCGTCCCTTGTCAACGCCCTTAAAATTTTGCCAGTAGTGACTCATCTATGGGACGATGGTATGCAAAACTTCAAAGCTTTCCAACTTATTTTTCCGAAGATATTCCACATTAAAAGTTTGGGTTCTATGGACGGTGCCATGCCCCTCGTCCAAAACCCAGTCTACTCTCGTGTCGAAGGGCACGTCGAAATCGTAAGTATGTGCCAAATATCTTGATGTGTGATTTGCAGTTCTAAAGTTATTGAAAACAATAGGGTCGCTTAAAAAGTGCCACGCCACTTGTCCAAAGCCCATACAATTTAACCACTTGAACGACACGTCTAAGCCATGACGCTATATCAAATTTCAATGCTGGCCGACTTATAATCCCGAAGATATTTCATATTAAAAACTTCAGTTGTATGGGCAGTGCCAGGCCCCTCGTCCGATACCCACCCCATTCCCCATGTCGAAGGGCACATCTAAATCGTAAGTTTGTGTCAAATCTCTTTGATGTGTGATTTGTAGTTCCAAAGTTATTCAAAACATTTGATTTGCTTAAAAAGTGCCACGCCCCTTGTCCAACGCTCACAAAGTTTTACCAGTGAAACGGCACATCTAAACGACGACCCCGCACCAAATTTTAATGCTGCCCGATTTCTCATTCCGAAGATATTCCATATTGAAAATTTAAGTTGTATGGGTTGTGCCACGCCCCTTGTCAAAAACCCACCCCATTCCCCCTATCGAATCGCTAAATCTTTTGACACCCATGTTGCTGTGACAAATATATGATGGTTGATTTGTTATTATAGTGATCGTGGCGAAAAAGGCGTAATAGGTAGGCGTGGTCAATCTTATATATCCTGTGTTAATATCAATGAAACACGGAATCATTTGATATTAATAATGATTTACCGACATGTATCGTAGCTCCGTTTTGTTAGTTTAGTGGGCACGGAAAGTGGGCGTGGCCGATTATATTATAGCCTATGTTTGCCGCAATGACACGCTGAATCGTTTGATACCCATGTTGCTGTGACAAATATACTGATTTCTTATTATAGTGGGCGTGGCGAAAAGGCATATCAGATGGGCGTGGTCAATCTGACATATCCTATATTAACATGAATGAAACACGGAATCATTTGGTATTAATACTGATTTACCGACATGTACCGACGAAGCTTTGTTCTGTTAGTTTAGAGGGCACGGAAAGTGGGCGTGGCCGATTATATTATAGCCTATGTTCGCCGCAATGACACGCTGAATCGTTTGATACCCATATTGCTACCACAAATATACCATGGCTGATTTGTTATTATAGTGGACATGATGAAAAGACATATCAGGTGGGCGTGGTCAATCTTATATATCCTATGTTAACATCAATGAAACACGGAATCCTTTGGTATTAATACTGATTTACCAACATGTACCGTAGCTTCGTTTTGTTAGTTTAGTGGGCACGGAAAGTGGGCGTGGCCGATTATGTTATAGCCTATGTTTGTCGCAATGATACGCTGAATCGTTTGATACCCATATTGCCTTACAAAAGCATACCATAGATGAGTTTTGTTACCATAGTGGGCGTAAGAAGGGGGCGTGGTCATTCTCATATAGCCTATGTACCATTCCCACAGATACAAAAATGTTTGGTGCTTATTTCATCTAAATCGGTTCAGTGGTTTTTGCTTGATTGTGGCTCAAAAAACGTCACACTTGCTTTTATATAATAGTATAGAAGTACACCTAAGTCTGTTTTTACACGGTAGATTGGTTCCAGAAGAAGCCGTGTAAAAAAAAACCGTGTAAAAAAAGACATTGATCGTATACAAAAATGGGTGATTTGTTCCTAATCTCTAAAACCTATTAAAATTTCTTTACCAAACACGTCTTATTGCATTGACAGTTCACAAAATATTAACACGTTTCAATTGCTCTGACCAGTAAATTTTATTGTATGCACATAAAGGGAATTCCCCTAAATTAGTGCTATTCACATTTGCTTTGACCAGTAAAAATTGCTTGTACGCGCTAAAAGGGAATTCACTTAAATCTTTAAGCTAGTGTTCGCAAACTATCGATAGCACTATCGATACTATCGATGGTTTCAGACTTTTTTCTTTCATAAATACTTTTTTGTGATATGAACATACTTCGCAAAAATTAAATTTGACAAAAAAAATTTAAGTACATAAAATTTCAAATCGTGCTAAATGGAATAAAATCGTGTAAAAAAATTAAAAATATTCTATTTTCAAACCGTGTTATATCAAAACCGTGTAAAAAAAGACCGTGTAAAAACAGACTTAGGTGTATAGATAAAAGACAAAAATATATTAAAAAGTTTTACATGTACACAATTTTTAATAATAAAAAATGCAAACGGATATAAAAGTGCAACGTATAAAAAATATATTACATATAAGTATATTAAAACCAATTTAAAAAAATTTGAAAATAGTAATGAAAGGCGTGCGCCTCCTCCTGTTGGTCACACCATGAGATAATAGGGTTTCTGTCTAGCTTCAGTTTCGAAAAGTAGAGCTGGAGTTCCGCTCTTCAAATTTGTTTCTCTCGAACTGAACTAATCTTGTCTTAAACGATACTACAGATATCTGGCAGAAGTCATGACTGTATAGCTTGTAGATCCACCAAGTAGAGATCACCTATAGTTTTCGAACAAGTTTCCCAATCTTTTCATACTTAAGAATTAGACTTTGGTAACCAAGTTCCAGACACTCAACTTTTGCCAAGACAATCTATGTCAATGCTAAAGTAAGTTTTGATTCCAGAGTTCCTCATTGTATTTGATCTAAGATCGTCCTGTGCCCATTGTTGGTTGGTCTCCTCATGTTGAAATCTCTTAACTTAAACGCTCCCTTTTGCGTCCAAACCTTCAAAAAAGAAATGTAACGTTAAGGAATGCAACGTTCTAAATTTAAATATGGAATTCCTACTACGTTTTGTTTTTTGTGAGTTCTTTTACGCATGAAACCCGCAAACCCAATGAAACAAAAATCCCAATAATAGTAATAAACAAGCAAAAAACAAAACGAAAAACACTCCAGAGACTAGAAAAATAATAAAACTGCAAATATTATCCTCAGTGATGCGGGCAGATAGCACCGCAGGACATTTATTCTCAACCTGTGGGAGTGGCAGCAACCACGCGACAATACAAAAATAAAACTCAAATTAATAATGCAACAAAAATGCTGCATCCGTTTGGCGGTCGCAACTTTTTGTGACATTAAAAATTGCGTAGGTTTTGAGATAGAAAATGACATTTTTGTGGGTCAACCAGCCAACACGATGCGGCCAAATAAACTAAGTGCGGGTCGCCCTTTTTTTAAGGGTCGACAGAAGACCTAAACTGTTGGGGTGAGTAAACAGAAAGGAAAGTGAAAAAGTGGAGCGAAAAAGTGGAATGAAAAAGGGAGAAAAGAAAAGGTCGCCAACGGTGGCGTAAATAAATCAATTTGCCATATTTGGTTCTGTTTCCTTCCAGTTATTTGGCGGCAATGCGAAGCAAACAATTTTGTTAACAATTTAGTTGTTTAATTGAGTTTTCCGTGAGGCGAATTTTAAGAAGGGCGAACAAAAAGTATTTAATGAAAAGGTAGTAGTAGTAGGAGTAGAATTTTTTGGAGTAGTATTTTTTGTCATTTACAGGAAAACAAATTAATATACAAAAAATACTAAGAAACTTCCTTTCACTTATTTGCGAATAGTGTAGCGAATTTAAAGAGTCAAGAGGTTGTTATGTATGAGCTGGGAGAGTTAAAAAGGTATACAAATTTGTGAAAATGCTTTTCATTAAAAATTTAAGTTCTGTCTTCTTCGCCTTCTGACTTTAGTATCAACAGTATTTCCAACTTTTTTTGTTTTAATTTATGTAAAAAGTAGGTATGAGTACTTTTGGGCTGAAAAAGTCAAATGTTAATTACTCTGCCTATTAAAAATACTCTTCGTACCTTTTCTTATTTTAAGCCCTAATTTGTAATGGAGTTAGGAGTAAATGAGCTGGAAGTAAAAGATTACTGGACGGCAAACACAACGAAGGTAAGGAAACATAGCGAAGTAAAAGAAGTTGACAAATTATATTTGTGACTTACTGAGCAATTGTTCTGGTATCGTATTTGATGTTTTAATTTCTGGAAAAAGAAGAAGAAAAGTACCAAATCATTGGGTAAGAAATTGGCGGCTAAATGAGTGAATGCTTTCCTGCACTTCACAACTTCATTCTTATGGCTATTTGACACGTTTCTCTCCCCACTATGGGTTTCCCTTTTTTTCGAAAATGAAAATTTCATATGGTAAACAATGGGTTAAAGTTCGTATACGGGTAGACTATGAAAAACCAGGAATCGATGGGCCCAATTACTTCGAAATTGGTGATAACAGTTGGAACCGAAAATAATTAGACACGTATTTTCTTTTTTTTCTAAATCAAAATCTAAAGGGGTAAACAAAGGGTTACAAGTTTTTGTGGAAAAACAAGATTTTATGGGCCTTTGGACTTCAAACTTGGACTTGGACTTCAAGGAACTTCACATGCAAAATAATTCGATAGATGTTTTTAATTCTTTTGAAAATAGAAATCTAGGGTCATTGATGGATTAAAAGTTTGTATGGACAAATATGATTTTTTTGAGTTCAAACTTTGTAAAACTACTTCGAATGGGAAATAATTTGACACTTTTAAAATTAAAAAAAAAAATATTTTTTTTTAAATAAAAATCTGACGGGGTCATTGATGGCTTAAGAGTTTGGGTAAAAATAATTTAATAGTTTTTTTAATTCAAACTTTGTAAAACCACTTCGAATGAGAAATAATTCGACTTGTTTTTTATTTTTTTCGAAAAAAAACTGACAAGGTCAACGATGGGTTAAGAATTTGTGTGGATAAACATGATTTAATAGGCTTTTTTGAGTTCAAACTTTGTAAAACCACTTCGAATGAAAAATAATTCGACACTTTTTAAATTATTTTTCTTACGAAAATAAAAATCCAACAGGGTCAACGATGGGTTAATAGTTTGTATGGGTAAACATGATTTAATAGTTTTTTTTAGGTTGAAGATTGTAAAGCCACTTCGAATGAAAAATAATTCCACTTATCGTTTATTTTTTGGAAAAAAAAAAACGGACAAGGTTAACGATGGGTTAAAAGTTTGAATGGGTAAACATGATTTAATAGGGTTTCTTGAGTTATTTTTCTAGGTAAAACCACTTCGAATGAGAAATTATTCGACATTTGGAAACATTTTTTTTCGAAAAACATACTGACAAGGTTAAGGGTTAAGAGTTTGTAAGAGTAAACATGACTTAATAGTTTCTTGAGTTTAAACATTGTAGAACCACTTCGAATGAGGAATAATTCAACATTTGTTTTTAATTTGTCGAAAAAAAACTGACAGGGTTAACGATGGGTTAAGAGTTTGTATGGGTAAACATGATTTAAAAGGGTTTTTTAGTTATTTTTCTTTGTAAAACCACTTCGAATGAAAAATAATTCTACTTTTTTTATTTTTTCGAAAAAAAAACTAAAAAGGTAAACGATATGGGTAAACATAATTTAATAGTTTTCTGAGTTTAGGCATTGTAAAACCACTTCGAATGAGAAATAATTCGACTTGTTTTTTTTAGTTTTTTCGAAAAAAAATACGACAAGGTCAATTATGGGTTAAGAGTTTGTAAGGATAAACATGATTTAATCGTTGTTTTGCGTTTAAAGGTTGTAAAACCACTTCGAATAAGAAATAATTCGACACTTAAAAATGTTTTTTTACGAAAGTAAAAATCTGGAAGGGTAACGATGTGTTAAGAGTTTGTATGGGAAGCATGATTTAATAGGTCTATTGATTTCAAATATGATGAAAGCACTTCAAGTAATAAATAATTAGACAAGCAAGTTTTTATAAACATTTGACTCGATCAACAAAGGGTTAATATATATATGTGATTAATTGGGCCCATTGACTTCAAACTTGCGCGCATAGCCGTCAAGGCCCTGCTGGTACTCTATAAGTATGTTCCTATTCTGGTTTATTGAAAAGATAAATGTTTTCTGTCTAGCCGAAATTTTATTTGCATCCATAAAAAAGCTTTGTATCCTTCAGAATCACTGCCACACACAAATTGCCAAATTCTGTCAAGAAAATCCTAACCATTTCGATTTTATTATCTCACCGATCCATCACATTTTAATTCCCTCTCTCTCTGCATTGTCGAACGTGTTGTTGTTGCGTTGAAATTCCAAAAAGATAATAAGACCATAAAAATGATGATGAGTACTTAAGACGGCGGCAGCCATTCAGCTGTAATACTTATGCGTTTTAATCTATTTGAAGCTTCAGCCAAGTTCTGCTTGAAACCAAAATCACATCCTGCACGATAAAATGGTATTAGCATCACTCGGTGCACATAACCTCAATGCTTGTTATCACATCAAGCACAACAACAACAACAATAGGAACATTAATGGTAGCAAAAACAATCAGCACAAAAAAACTGGGTCATTTCAACAATAAAATAACAACAGACAAATTTCATTTTTGGGCCAAATGTTGTTGGTGTTGTGTTTTTTTTGCATTTGTATTGTTGTGGTAGTATTGTTGTTGTTGTTTTTTTTTCAACAACAAAAGCTCAAGAAAATGTGGAGCACTAACCGAAACTGAATCGCAAAGCAAAGACCAAGAACTCATAACAAGTTGAAGGAAAGTAAAAACAAAAAAAAAAAAATCAAAAAATAAAAACAAATTCATGCAACAACAATAGGAGCAACAAACAATCATCCCTCTGATGGCATAATCTTACAAAATTAGCGCTCATTAATTTCGTCTATTTGGGCGCATCAGAAAAAAAGTATGAGCAAATGTTACGACAACAACAACAACAACTATAGTAGTCAGAAAATGAGCACAAAGCGACAACAGGCAGACAAGGATAACGACGCCTGTAGTGTTGGTGCCTGAAGGAAAGGCAAAGCTATGCATAATTGAATTAAAAGTGGACTGTGGCCAACAACAACAACAAAGAGCAAAAAGAAAAAACAGATAATGAAAACAACAACGAAATAAAGCTGCCAAAGACGCATAGAAATTTGCTGAGCACTCTTCTTCGACATAACGAAATCATAACACCAACAACAAAAATATTCACTTTGTCTGCAACGAATGGCGACGTCTTACCGCCGGATACCGAACATCGTTGGCCGACGTTGGCTGTGTCGCCAACGATTTCACTGTAGTGTCCTGCCAAGTCGAAGGAGCCAGAGCACACAATGCTTTTGTTGCCGGACGCTTTTTAATTGAAATAACATCATAAAGCAGAGTGCTGGCGCGCTGAGGTGCGGCAACTAAGCGCCGAGTTGGTGCAAAGCAAAGCGGAGCTGAATTGAAAAGGACAGAAAGGAAATGAATCGCCTGGAAGGAAGTGAAGTTGTAAGTGAAAGCGGCGACAATCAACGCGCGCCGCCGAACTAAAGTAGATGCGTCAAAACAACAACAACAATAAGCACTATCGGTTCTTTTATCGACAGAATGGGCCAGAGTCATCATCGTTGCCTTCCATCGCACCACCGAAGCAACGACGGCTGAGATTTTGGCTTTAACGCAGCTAAAGTTGAACTAATTTCGCTCAGCCTGTCTTCGTTGTAGGACACAGCTTGTGCCGCCTCCACTCGCACTCGCACTCGGACTCCCACTCTGTCGACTGGCAGCGACAATTTCGCTTATCGTTCGCTGCTAATGGCCGCGCGATATCCTGCAAAGCATTTTTCATTAAATACGCCGCGCTTTCGCTCATTTTCAGTTGGCCGCGATTCATTGTTGCCGTCGCGACTCGACTCGATTCGGCTGCGTCGCGCATCGTCGAGCAAAGCATCGTAATTAGATAAGTGCCGCCAGCACTTTTGCCATCGCCACAACATTTGTGCGCTTGTTGCGCGACTGTCTGTGTTTGTGCCAATGCCGACTGAATTCTTCTTGGCTAATGTTTGTGTGTTCCGCGTCAGCACTTTTTAATTGAATTTTATTGCGCGGCAGCTGAAGTTGCGCCCAAACAACTTTCGGCGAAATTAATTCGTCCAGTTTTGATGGTTGGAGTTGAGTGGTTGATGGAATGATGGATTTTTGGCGAAATCATTTAAAATTCTGCGCCATATTAGCACAGTTGTGGTTTTGTAAATTGCCAAACACAGCAATTAAAGTTGGAGCGCATTTGCCACAGTCGATGTACAAAAAATGTTGAAAATTGCCACATTTTGCAGAACAATTTAATTATTTAAATATTTTTAATTATAAATTCTTATTTTTTCAAACTAGTACCACCTACCAAAAAAGTTAAAAGTCTACACACTAACATATAATGTATTAAAATAAAAAAATCTTGAATTTAAATAATTTTTTAGCAAACCTTTTGCTTATAAAATATCTTTTCATTTAATTTTTCTATTACAAATTTTTTGTAAATTTTTTGTTATCAACATTTCTCTCATTGGACAACATTTATATTTCTCACTAAAAAGATTTCTTTCATTAAAACCAGTTAATAAAATTTAAACAAATTTCAAGGATACAAAAAAGTTTATATAAAAATATTTTTTTTAATTAAAACAAATTTTCAAATATACAAAAAACATAATTTCAGTTGAATAAATTATTTCATTAAAACACATCAACAAAAAATTGAAATACAATTTATAAAAATTAAAAAAAAAACTAATTTTTAAGAACATTGTTTTAATTCAGAAAACTTGACAAATATTTTAAAATAGGAAATTTTATTTATATCAAAAAATCAAAACACATTAAAAAAATTTTCAAATATACAAAAAACATAATTTTAGTTGAATTAATTATTTCATTAAAACACATCAACAAAAAATTTAAATTCAATTTACAAACTTAAAAAAAAAAACTAATTTTTAAGAACATTGTTTTAATTCAGAAAACTTGAAAAATATTTTAAAATAGGAAATTTTATTTCTATCAAAAAATCAAAACACATTCAAAAAATTTTGAAATATACAAAAAACATAATTTCAGTTGAATAAATTATTTCATTAAAACACATCAACAAAAAATTGAAATACAATTTACAAAATAAAAAAAACTAATTTTTTAGAACATTGTTTTATTTCAGAAAACTTCAAAAATATTTAAAAATAGGAAATTTTATTTTTATCAAAAAACCAAAAAACGGTAAAAAAAAGCTGAAGCAAAGTTAAATAAAAAAATTTATTAAAATAATAATTATTAAAAATATATATATTTTTTTGTTTAAAAAAATCGTTTATTATAAATAGTTAAAAACTAAAAAAAAACAAATTTTTCGTTTAAAATATATTTGTTTAAAAAAATTGAATAATGTTTAAAAATTGAAAATTTATTAATTTTTTTATTTTATTTTTATTTGTATTCTTAGTTTATTTTAATTTTTTTTATTTTTCAATTCATTTTTATTTCGATATTTTTTTATTCAATACTTTGGATATTAATTGTTTTCTAATCAAAAACCAAAAAACCAACCGTGCAAACCCAAAAAAAGTTTTGTGTCATAAAAAAATATAAAACACAAAATCTTTAACGAAAAGAATTTCATTGAAACTTTTTGTTTAATTGAAAAAATTTTAAAATAACCAATTTAAAAATTTTTTTTATTTAATAAATTTATTATATTTTAAAATCTATCATTTTGAAATACTTATTATTTGCTTATGAAAACGTTGTTCATATAATTGTATTTTTATTAAAATTGTTTTTCAAAATTATACTTAATCAACAGTTAAAAAATACTTAGAAAATTAAGGAATTAAAAAAAATTTTGAATTGAAAACAAATTTTTTGAATTCAAAAAATTTATTTCGGAATTAAAACTTTTATTGGTTTTTTTATACAATAATTTTGTTTTTTAAATTCTAGCATATTTCTTGTGTTTTAATTAAGATCCCAGCCTTCACTTTTGAGTCATTAAACAAATTGAAAGAAACAAAAAAATCTTAACCATAAAACGACGTAAGTCCAATTTGTTTGGTTCGAAAAATGTAAAAATATTTAAAAATTAAAAAATATTTTTTTGTTCATTTTTCACTAAACACTTTTTTCATTAAACAAACAATATTTTTTCATTAAACAAATTCATTTAGAATACCAAAAAATTTATTTAAAAAAATATTTTGTTTAAAACATATTTTCAATTAAAAAACTTGTTTCATCAAAAACAATAAAAAAAAATTCAAAAGGGGAAATTAAAAACTTTGAAAATATTTTAAAATAAAAAAATAAAATAAAATTTAATTTAAAAAAATTTTTACTTTCATGTAAAATGTTTTTTGATATAAAAAATTATATTAAAACTTGTTTGACATAAAAATGTTTAGTTAAAAAAATTTAATTTTTTTTTAATTGCAATTTTCATTTTTTGGACATTTTTTTAATTAAAATTCAAAAGCCAACAATCTATTTGGTGTCATCAGCAAAGTTGAAAAAATCAAAAACTTTAACAAAAAAATTAAAATGATTTTTTTTAATTCGAAAAAATATAATTTTTTTTTTAATTTGTAAACTAAAAGGTTTTTATGCCAAATTTTTTGTATACATTTTTTTTTAATTAAAACACAAAAACCACCATAATTACCAAAAAACAAATTGTCTTTAAAAAAATTGACAAACAAAATCTTTAACAAAAAAAAATTTGTATTTTAAAATTCAATTATTTAACATTTTTAAATATAAATGTTTTTATTTAAAATTTGTTGTATTTTTTTGTGTACTTATTTTTTTTTTATCATAAACCAAAAATCAATTTCGTGATGATATGTGATAATTTAAAAATAAAGTAATAATTTTAAATAAAAGTGTAATTTTATTTAAATAAAAATGTGACAATTTAAAAAAGAAAATTTTATTTTATTTTACATTTGTATCAAAAAATAAATTTTGTGTAATTTAAAAAACTTAAAAAAAGAACAGAATCTTTAACAAAGAATTTAATTAAAATGTTTTGTTTTTGCCTCAATATTTGTTTTCAACTCAGCAACTATATTCTTTTTACTGGGCAAGAATTTCTGCGTAGAACTTCTCATTACATTAAGGTAACAAAAACAATACTGTGTATACTAAACAAAGGTAACAAAAACAACAAAAAAATCTGCGTTTACTTTGGGAATTTCGGACAATTCGCCTTCTTTTCATTTCCCTCTTCATGAAATTACTGCAAATAATTAAATGCACTTAAGGGGCGCACGACCTAAGCGACCATCAAAACTCTTCCCCCAAAATGAGCTCGGAACCACTTGAAAGTCCTAATAGAATTTTCAGAATTTTTTAATAACTCATACAAACTTTGCGCTGGCATGCGGCTTCAGCATTTAATTTCTCTCTAACATTCTTACCTGCTTTTGTAGTTGCACAGATTTTGTTGCTGTATTATATTTTTTGTTGTTGTGTTGCCTTCGTGTGCCACTTTTGTGTGCTGCATAGAACATACTACAACTTGTTAAGAAGAATTTTCTAAATTAAAAAAATATTTTAGCATCTCACAAAACATGCGCTTCCGTTTCCGCTTTCAACGATTCCTCGTTCTACATGCACTCACTCTCTTTCTCTCTCGCTTGGTATACTTGCGTAGTAAACAAGAATCAACAATGAAAACCCTGAAAGTTATCATTCCCTCATAAATTTCATATCTCAGCGGGCGGGGAGAGGGAAAGAATTGAGCTAAAGTATTAACAAGCTAGAAAAGTTTGAAATGCCGGAAAAGGTAGACAAAGTCGCATAATCGCATTCACCTGCACGCACACATGTGTGGTACAAGTTCTTATGTGTGTGTGTGTGTGTGTGTGTACCGGTGTATGGGAGCGTCGAATGTTGAGGCAAGTGAGAGCAAGTTGAAGCGGCAAGATGATGAATTTTTAAGCAAGAATTTGCAGTTTTTGCTGGCTGTGGCTGCCGAGCGATGGAATTACGAGGCGAGGCGTTCTAGACGCGTCAGGGTGTTGTAAGTTGCTACGACGAGGGAAAATTAAAATCTGTTAAGTGCAGTGTAAGGCTAGCAAACGAGAGGAGAGGAAGAGAATGAAATAGGGAGAGGCAGAAAGGGATGCGGAGAAGAAGAGCAGCAACGTATCTGCAAAATAGTAGCAAGAATTTGGTTTTCATTAACACAAACAACGCGCTTCCTGGATGCATATGTATGTCTGTATGTATATGTCTGTATGTGTGTGTGTTTCGTGTACGTGTAGCAGTATTTGCAAATGTTGTAGAAGTAATGTAAAAATAAATTGTTATGAAACAACTGAATGCAACAAAAAAACATTGCACGTGCACAACATGAGCTTCATCAACGCTTCAGAAAACGACAAAAACAACAACAACAATTATAACCACTGCATAGAACTTCACATGACTGTCTGGCATTATTTCATCTTCGCACTGCGTCAAACGTTGCAACAGCGGCAGCGTCCACAAGGGAAACGCGGCACAGCGACTCCGATGCCGCAGGCGGACAGCGGCTGCTCGATTGTGCGCGCACATTTAACGTTTAACCTTTCCCCCCATCGCACCCCCCTCCTCGTCGAAACAATTGCATTGCATTTGCATGCAGGACTCAAAGGATTACATGTCAACGTCGGTTTTCCAACTGAAATCATTAAAATGTACACGCGAGCGCTGGTTGAAGAGCACAAAAGCTGGTAACGGGCACTGCCGTTGACTGTTTGTGTCAACGGCAAAGTGGAGTGCAAAAAAAAAATGAATAACACAAGAACGAAAAAAAAATTGAAAAAATCCCCTACATACACAACATACCAACACTTGGCTAGCGACTGGCATTGCTGCAATTCCATTGCATACAAACAGGCGCTCGCCCGCCCGTTGCTCGTTCCGACCTCCTTTGCCAACGTACGCTCGCACTTATGAATGTGAATATTTTTCTCGCATTGCAATTTTCATATGCACAATAAATTCGTATAGGTATGCAAAAGGGAATATAACCAACAACAACAACAACAACTACGAGAACATCAAGTTGTAAGAATACCCTTAGAACAAAAATCAACAACTTTTACCTGTGTGAGTACAAATGAAAGCAATGGTTGCGGCATGTTTTTGCTCTCTCTGTTTTAAAGAAGCAGAGGAGAAAAGGTGAAGTGGAAGAGAGGGAAGAGAGCATGCAATGCTGTCTTCCTCGGTTGTTGTGGTTGTACTGTGCATGTTGTTGATTTTTTGTAAATAAAATGTGTATGAAATTAACTTTTTTCCTCTGCCGAAAATGTTGTAAGAATTCGAGGCTTTAGGCTTTTGTTTTAATATTTTTTTACTTAAAACAAAGATCTTTGTTTGCTGGAATTTTCAATGTTTATACAACTATTGATTGTAAAATAATTTCAGTTTTTATTATTTCATTAAATTATTTCTCACTAGGAGGGCTCCGCAGCTTTGAAGTCAGTGAGACCAATTGATTTAAACTTGATTCAAGTTTCTTTGAACCCTTTGTTGACTCATTAAGATTTTTAGTAAAAAACAAACACTTCTCTAATTATTTTATATTAAATCATTTTTTCCCATAAAAACATTTAACCCATTGCTGACCCCGTCAGATTTTGGTTATTGGAAAAGATAAAGAACATGTGTCTAACAATTTTTATTTAAAGATTCCAATTTTGAAGTCAATAGGTCCATTAGTTGATTTAATTTTTTCAAAATTTCTTCATACAAACTTTTAACCCATTGTTGACTCCGTTAGGTTTTGAGTTTCGAAAAAAATAAAAACACTTGTCAAATTATTTCTCACTAAGTATTCTTCAACCAACTTTTATATCAATCGACCCATTTGTTTATGTTTTTTCGTAGTCTTCCATAAAAAAACTTAACCCGTTGCTAACACCGTTAGATTTTGATTTTCGAAAAAATTAGAAACATGTATCTAATAATTTTTATTTAAAGACTCAAATTTTGAAGCCAATAGATCCCTTAATTCAGTTAAATTTTTCACACTTTCTTCATACAAACTTTAAATCCATTCCTGGCCAGTTAAATTTTTACTTTCAAAGAAATGTCAAACACTTGTTGAATTATTTCTCACTAAGAATACTTCAACAGACTTTTATGTCAATCGACCTTTTTGTTTACGTTTTTTCGTAATCCTCCATAAATGCACCTTAACCCATTGTTGACCCCGTTAGGTTTTGGTTAAAAAAAAAATGAAAAAGACTGCAATTTTGAAGTCCAAAGGTCCATTAGTTTATTTAATTTTTTCAAAATTTCCAGGTCCATTAGTTCATCAAATTTTTTCACAGTTTCTTCATACAAACTTTTAACCCATTCTTGGCCCCGTTAGATTTTGTTTTTTGAAAAATTAAAAACACCTGTCTAACAATTTTTATTTAAAGATTCCAATTTTGAAGTAAATAGGTCCATTAATTCATTTAAATTTTTCACAGTTTCTTCATACAATCTTTTAATCAATTTTTGGCACCGTTAAATTTTAACTTTCGAAAAAATGACAAACACTTGTCGAATTATTTCTCACAAAGAGTACTTCAAGCAACTTTGGTTCATGTTTTTTCGTAGTCTTCCGTAAATTAACCTTAACTTATTCTTGACCTCGTTAAACAACCAAAATGACTGTTGACCAAATTTTTGGTTCTTCGTAAGAAGTGAAGTGCTGCTCGGCCAAGTCATGAGTCATCAATTGAAAGAAGTGCTGATATTAAGGAACAATGTCTGGGGAATATGGCAAGAAGCGTGGGACATCCCACTGAACTGGATTTAAAGTTCCTTTAAAGATTCGCACCATTTCTTAGATTTGATACTCATTACGTTACCTTTTGTAAATCTCTCAAAACTTATTTTTATCCTCAAAAATTAACTAAGCTAAGAGGGGGTCGGTGCAGGGCTTGTGTGGACCTGAGCCATGAACTTATTACCTCTTTTGCTATTTGGTTGTCATTTGAGAACATGCTACTTTGTGAACGTCTGAACCCTATTTGGTGTCATGAATGAATTTCTTTGTTGGTTCTTAGAATAGTAGTTTAAGTATTAGGAAAAATACGAAATCAATCAATTGAATGGTTAAATATAAAGAAGATAAGTTTGCACGTTTCTTGAATGGTATATGTACATAGTAGTATAGGGTTTTCCAACAAGAGGTGTTATTTTGAATCACCCATTTCGGTAGCTGTCACTTTTGAAGCTTTTATTCTTTGACATTTGACAAGTAGAAACTACGCAATTACTAAAAATGGAACGATACACGCCTCAACAACGCATTGAAATTATTAAAATTCACTACCTGAAATGCATGAAAATTATCCGGAATTCCATTGAAAAATCATCTTGACTGATGAGGCCCATTTCCACCTCGGTGGCTACGTCAACAAGCAAAATTGTCGCATCTGGGGCTCGGAAAACCCAAGAGTTACGGGAAAAGTTTCCGGACCGTGTTATCTCTGGAAGAGGTGATCACAATTGGCCACCGAGATCTTGTGATTTAACACCTTGCGACTTCTTCCTTTGGGGCCACATGAAAGATAAGGTGTACGCCAACAGCCCAGCGTCGATTCAAGACCTCAAAGATAGAATTCGTGAGGCTATCGAAGACATAGGGCAGCCACTTTGCGATTTGGTTATGGAAAATTTCATGAAAAGGATATGGTATGGATATGTAAGCGTGGTCGTGGTGGCCATTTGGCTGATGTTGTTTTTCATTATTAACGGCATACCTTCCTCTTTAGTATGAAATAAACATCCGATCATTTATCTCAAAAAATGACATTTTGCTTTGAATACCAAAATAACACCTCTTGTTGGAAAACCTTATAGTACATAGCTACATGGCTACATAATAAAAAAGGAAGAAGCAGAAAAATAAGAGAAATTTTTTATTTGACTTTTTACTTAAATTCATTTATTTTTTGAATCATTTTAGTTGAAGTATTTGAAGATTTGTTTGCTGTTATATGACTAAAAAACGGAGTTCGCTAATAAAAATTTAAAAACAATAAACAAACAATAAAAAATTAAAAAATATAAATAATATATAAAAAATAATAATATAAAATATAAAATAAAATTTGATTTAATTTCAATAAGTTTTAACCTTCCCTAGTAAAAACCTGTGGCGAAAGGGTTAAGCAATTCAATGGCTTGGGGTCTTGCACCGAACGAATTAATTAACCAGAGAAGATTATTAACTTTATCCATAAAAAATATCATTTGAAAATGTATAACATTTGGAAACAGTAGAACACTCCACTTTTTTCAACTTTCACTGTCAGTAATTTACCTAAATCTCATCTGATTTGAACAAATTTTATATCCTTGGAAAGGCTAAGGTATTATCTGCTGAATGCCGGATGTTTCGTTTATGAGATATGTGCTCATGTGCACTGAAATAACAGCAAAACACTTGGTTATCGAAGAGTTTTCGAAAAGACTTCTTAAGACAATTTTATGATTTTCAGTTTCGTGTTCAGCGACACAAGTTAGTCTATAAAATACTTTTGTTTTAAGGTGCACGCCCTCAGCTTTTTGGTGAGTAGTGAAATCTAAAAACAGCAGAGCCGTTGGGAAATTTGCCGAATATTTTATTTCACTCGTTCAAGATATACATATGTGTTTTATTTTTAATTAAATCGTATTTTTCAATCGATTCCCTGAAATTTACTAAAACATGTCAGTTATCCAGCGCTTTTTCGTGGCTTAGTGCTCAAAGTATTGAACCACTAATCACAGGCACAGCGCAGACAGACAGTAGCGCAGTTTTACAAGTTAAATACAACGTTGTAAGATTATTTTACACAAACAAAATACACGTACAAAACTACCGAGTACTGAACGAACGATGTAACGAGCTTTGGGTGAATATCCTTAATATTTGTAAAATATTAATGAAACAATAAACTGTGATGAACAAAATGGCGCTACCTAACAATGACAGCTAAAAGATCTTCCAAAATTTCTGTACTTTTATTTACAAAATTGTGTTTACATATTTGATGTTTAATTTAAACTAATTTAATTTAATTTTTAATAATTAATTAATTAATTAATTAATTAATTTAATTAATTAATTAAATTAATTTAAATTAATTCGTTATTCGTTAATTAAATTAATGTAATTAATTAATTGATTAATTAAATTTATAATTAATTTAAATTAATTTGTTAATTTAAATTAAACAAATAAGCAAATAATTTACAAACTCAACTAATCGCAGCTCCAAGCATTATTTGTTACAAAATATAATAAAAAAGATTAAATTAATAAAAATAAAATTAAAAATTAAAAATAAATTTTTAAACTTTCTAAGTTTTTTAATACCTTAACAAAAAATCCTGAAAACAAAAATATGTTATTTTCAAATTAATTCAATTTGAAATGTCATTATTTTCAAATGATATTTTCTAGAAACTGGGTTTCGCATTTATGCGCAACGAGTGCACACAACATTTCTAATTAATTATGTGCAACTTTATTAGTGCAAAAAAATAGCTGCCATTCTTTACTCGGTCTCTCTGTCTCTGTCACTTCGACTCGACGCTTTTAAGCGGGTTTTCATTGCAAGTGAATTTTCCATTGCTACAACAACACTTGGTGTATGTATGACACACACACACACACACCACCTACACATGCGTGTTGCTAACAAACCGTAATAACATAAGTACAACAACAAACATAATAGCAAAATAAAAACAACAACAACAAAATAACAACAAGAAAATATCATAAAGATGACAAGAGTGTAACGCTTTAAAGTGGATAACGCTAGACACTTTATTCCTCGATTCGAACGAGCTTCCTGCTGCCAAGCGCTGCTGTTCTCTAACTGAATAGATATGAAAATAAATGTATGTATGTGAGTGTGTGGGTGTGAGAGTGACACTGTGTGTGGGTGTGAGTTTCGAGTGTAAGTGGGCGTCTGCGGTAGCATCTGTGTGCTGGTATGTGTGTGTGTGTGCGGCTGTGCGTGCAAAGGTAAAAGTTTAAGGATCCATTTTCGAGTGGATAAAGGAGCGCAAAGCCGTCAGAGTTACAGTAGCTGGGCTGGTTAGCGAGTGGCACAGCATCGAGTAACGGTTTCGAGTGCACAAGAATGTGTTGGTTGGCTGTGGTTGTTGCTTGTTGCTAGCAACATCAACATTATTCTCGTTGT